>VZDJ01000230.1:0-75246 GCA_008694505.1 Cyanoderma ruficeps
TTGGGGGTTTTTTTCTGTGTTCTTTGCCCCTGCACAGCAATCTACTTTCCCTCACCCTCTACTCTATCTTGAGTATAACATCTCTCCTGACATTTATCTGTGACAGTTTTGCTCCAGCACTTCCTCAAAGAGGAAATAATGGTATTTATCTTCTTTTCTTGAAAGGGGAGCCAAGCCTTTGCTTAACATTGCTCTTTTTCCTTGCACAAACACAGCTTGTTCCAGCACTGAAATTAACAAACAGACATCTGCAAAAGCCATTAGTGTAGTCCTGTGCTTTTAATTACATAATTGCTGCCATTTTTATTTGCTAATACGTAAGGATTATTTGATTTCTCCTATTTTGTGACAGGTCTCTTTAACTCCTGTTTGATTTGTCACAATTTTTGTATCAGCTGTTTACACTCATGATTACAGAGAATGATTGATGACTAATGTTATTTTCTGAAATTATTTTCAGATGTTACTTCATATCAGAGGAAGCTTAGGCAAAATCTGTGTGATCTTGCCTTCATATTCTATTAAATGGAAACAGGCACTGAAGTGAAGAAGATACTTTTTAATTTATTGTGGTGATATGTCATAGCTTTTTTTTGCCCTCTTTTCTAAGAAGATGTTTTACATTGTAAGAGCTTCTCTTTCTATCGTAGAGGCTGTGCCAACTCAAATAACCATCTTTCTTTCTTGATCACAATTTTTAAAGTTTCCTGTTGCTTGAGAGCCTAGGATTTGACCTCTAGATAACCTCATATATCTCAGATTTAAAAATCCATAAACTCACAGATACAACTCTGTAGGTATTTTATTACTTTGGTACTTCTGGTGCACTTTAGAATAGCTGTCATCCATTAACATTACTGTTTTCATAAATTCATTAGTCTTGAAGCAGAAGTGGGAGGAGAGAAGCTTTTCAGAAAAAGAAAGCCATGCAATGGGTTTTATTTCAAATCTATTTCCAAAGATTTGCAGTATGATATTTTTTGATCAACATCTCCCCTTGTATTAGCTGTCAGTTTTGGGGTTTGATTTTCTTTTTCTGCAGAATCTCAGATTATAGAATAGTTATGCATCTAGGACATCTCTTTCTATATAAGTCATGTTTTAGAAGTGAGTATTGCATTCTACTGACTAAAAGGAATTGACAAATTTACTAAATACAATTATGTAAGATTATGTGACATAAGTTCCTTTTCATGAGTTCTTGTTTGTGTGTTTAACTTGCATTTAATGTTGCCAAGCTAATTAAATAACAAAGATAAAATTTAGTGTGTGTTTAAAAAGAAGGAAGCTGGAAACTGTGAAGTCCCTTTTAAAAGTAATCGAAAGAGGCAGGATATTTAAATAGTGTTGGTTCTAGAGAGTAATTTTCAATTTCATTACCTTTTTTTAAACTTTTGGTATCTAAAGCTGAGAATGATCCAAATAGCCAATAGTAAATGAGTCTGATGCAACGCTGGGCAAAATAAGAAAAATTATATTCAGAATTTCAGTGGGAAAACCTGAACACAGTAGTAGAGCTAAAGCCTATTAAATGCAGTGGTTTACTTCTTTATAGAGAACATACTCTTGCATGACAAATTTCCTTTCCTTAGTGATGGAGCTTACATGTTAATTCTATAGTGTTTGTTGGGTTTTGCTAAAAATTTATTGAAGGTGGGTTATTTACATAGAATATTTAGGTTAATTAGCAATAGATTTAGCTCTTATCTATTTTTTTATGGGTTCCTTAGAAGAACCGATAGAGCCAAGGATATGGCCAAATATTGTGGATACAATAAGTTCATTATAGCATTTCATTTAGTAACATCTGATAAAATTATTCCTGGGTAATGTCAGTAAGTGTTTAATGAATAAGAACTGCCTAAATGTACAAATAAGGGGTCATGCTGGAGAGATGCCCTTTGGGTTTTTGCATCAAATCAATATATTTTCCTATCAGTTGGTTCTCTCTAAAGACATGAAAATAAAAATCTGTTGGCATTGTTACCTAATCTTATCAGTGTTGTCTGGGTGTTCAGTAACAGCAGAGGCATTAATATGGAACAGTGCAGGTTGAAAATAAGTTCTAACATGGTCACTTCTAACTTAAATGTCTGACAAAAAGATATGTAGGTCATGTAAGACAAAAGGAAGGAAAGACTGTGTTCTGGAAAGTTACACATCTGTAAAAAGTTTCTTTTATAGTCAACAAGGCTTCCTGACATAATGCTAAGGCAAAGGGGCTAATGTGGTTTTCAATAGTCTAAATTGGAGATCGTTACATAAAATCAGATGACTCATCTCATGTGACCTCTACACTCAGTACTGTCTGACATTAGAGAATTGCATTTTTTGCAGCTTTTATAAAACTGTAGATTATGCAAGGTGAATATTTGGAATTATTTCCTTCAGCTGAGAATTCACATTACATCAGTCTTTCCTATTTATCAGAAAAAGAACAGAATGACAGAACATTTCTTGAACTCTGTCAAGCTTGTTCAGGAGTTCATTTGATTACCTCGTGGGGTACACTACAATAAAGTACTTGATAAGCAGCAGATTTGAGTTGAGAAGGGAATATAATACCCTTCAGGTAGAAGATGAAGCTGGATGTGTTTTGGATTTTTTTTTTAAGTTCAGGCTACTGAATGATGGGATATGGTGAATTTTAACTCTTCCTTGTGTCTTCAGAAGACATTTTTGGTAGATATTTACTGAAACCCAAGTCACTGAGCTCAAGGCACAGTGAGAAAAGGATAAGTATAGTGACTCATCATCTGTAGAAGACTGGACAAAATCTCACGGCTCCTCCCATCTGCATGTTATGGATTTTCATATGTGAGTCACACATCTATTTAAGTCCATTAGCTTCAGTCAGTGGCTTGATGTTTAGGGGGTGATGGGAAACAGTGGATTTTTCATTCCTCTCTTGATTTTTGAGGCAACTAATGAAAACAACATTAGTTACTTTTTGTTTTTCACTCAAATCCCAGTGTTTATGGCAAATAGGGGTCACATTTTTAAGTTGCCATGGCATGACTACTTCTGAGGATAATGGAAATCATCTCTGCTCTGCCTAGCAGTCTGGTCAAGGAGGGTAATGTATGTCTCTGGTATGCTGCAGTTGTTTTGCCTGGGGTTGAGACAGAGAATAAGATACATAAAGGTGTGATCTGGTGGCTGGTACGAATTATAGTAACACAGATGCTAATTTAAGGCTGCTAAGGCTGTGTACTGCTCCTTTCTGTGAATTTTTTTAACTTTATAACTGTGATTTGAAATCACTTCAAAGTTTTCTGAAACTTTAGTGGTGACTGAGAGGGAAGCTTCTGGCAATCATTTGTGAGCTTTCCTGCTAAATAGAGGAAGAACTGACCTTGATAATTCCAGGCAAACTCCAAAGGTGAATAAAAGGCACAATGCAATGTATTTATATGTCTGCAAGTCCTTTTTTCCCCTTTTTTTTTTTACCTGAGCACTTGTTCAGGTGAGGATCTAGCCTTGTGAAAGACTAAGACTTGTTGCGTGATTTGAAAGGATATTTGCAGTGCTAACTTTTAAACTTAATTTCATAAAAAGCAGTAGTTCTGAATCCTTTAGCTGATTTTTTAGTCAAATACTGGAGAGCAAATAAATAGGGGAATTATTAGTTTCCTGTTTATTATAATGATTTACAGTATATAAACTTCCTGTGAAAGACTGTGAAGAATATTATGTTCTTTTTATGTTGAGATCTATGAAAAATATTTCATGATACTAAAAAAATCCTGCTTTTTCTTATGTTCAATAAATTTTTAATATTTGTGTGCCGCTTCGGATGCTTGATAATTTATGACCCAGCAGAGGTCAGCCTTGTGGTATTTTTTAGAACATATGCTCAAAGAAATGAAGTAGAGCCGAAGTTCTTATTATAATAAATCATTGGAAGTTTGTTTTATAAAATACATTCCTAATAATTAGAGTTGATATAATATACCTTTGTTGTAGCTAGATGTATGACTTTAAAATCTCAGTGAAACTTCTCTTTATGTAATTGATGCCTTAAGCTTTAGCTTTCGTATTTCCAAATTAGGGGTGTAGTTCTGAGCCTCATATTGAGCATTAGTAACCTCTTTTTACAGACTAGGTAGACAAAACAAATCCTTTTCCTGCTGAGAACCAAGGACAACTTTCAGCCCAACAGCACAAAAAATGGTGCACTGAAGAGGGAAAACAAGAAGGATGAGACCTCACAACCCAAAGCTGTAATTGGAGAATTAAACCCCAATATGCAAATAGACCAAAACTTATGAAAGTGTAAGATCTCATGACTGGTCAGCCATTTTGTGACCATTCTTAGCCCACCCTGGATGCAGCCCTGGTCAGGCTCTGTCCTGCCCAAGGTGTACCCTAAAGGCCTTTCAATAAATAGCTACTTTATTCTCTAGCTCTGTCCATTCTCTGTTTCAGGTCAGCCTTCCCAAGGCATCATAATAGGAATGTTAATACTTTTATAAAATTGTTACAAATAGTTTCAAATGTTTCCCATTTTGTTATTCTGAAATACCTACAAACACGGTATTTTTTCTTTAGTGATGTTTTAAACATTGAAAGTTAAGGAGTTGAAGGAAAACAGTGTTCATACCCTACTCCAGCACAAAAGCACCAATGATTTGTTTACATTGTAAACTGCTATTCCCATTTTGTATCTCAGTGATCAGCGGTGGTTTCTTTAACACTAATAAACATCTAATTTTTTATAAAATTAATGACTCAGATCATAATCCTCCCCAAGAACAGTGGCTATCCTGTCTTAAATTGGATTACCGGTTTGTAAATTCAGTTTCAGTTGGCAATCTCAGGAGTGCCTGATTTAATTGCTCTTTGCTCTGCTTGAGCATAATCTCTGTACCTTGAACTAACACCAAAATAGTGTTATCCAGGTAGACAGCAGAACTGAACATACAATAACACCATTGTCAAGGCTGCAGCTGAGTCTTCTGCAATAGAAGATGATTAAATGACTTGAGCATGACATTGGGAATTGGGAAAATGTTGTTGCCTTTTGTTCACCTTCTGAACTGCTCAAAGATGTTTTATTCCTTTATTACTACATATTTTTTGTACTCTGAAGTTGATATTCAGGTATTAAAAACCCTGTGATGAGAACAATACTGTGAGGCTTTGGAGTGGTGTCGGTTGCAGCAGCTAGCTGGCATGTGAAAATCAGTCACAGGAATAATCACTCTGCTTTTTAATGCTTGTGTCTCTTTAAAAACCTCTTTCACTCTCCTGGTGTTTGTTTTGTTTTTTCTTTTTTTTTTTTGCCATCAGGGAGTCAAGGTGAACTCGGGACAAGAGCAGCTACTTCTGCGAAAGCTGGTTACAAACCACCCACAAACAGTCAGTCAGAGTATTATCTTAAAAAAAATCTCCAAATAGAGAGAGAAAATAAGAATTTTCAAACTAAAGACTTAATTAATCTACTGTGACCAGAATACTGGAATAAGTTATTTTTTGAATGCGCTATCTGCTGGAGATTAGAAAACCAAAGTATTAAAACAAAGAATCCTATTTAATCAACAACACTGATGTTGTTGTTGTGCCTGTCCACTCTCTTGAAATGAAAATAGAGTTGAATGCTCTGAGCAGCCTGTGCATTTAACAGTATATGCTTTTGTAATTAAGTTCTACCTAATGGGTGTGCAAAAGAAAGGATATTGTGAAATAACTTTCCATGAATGACTATCATTTTATGTGCTTCCTGCCTCTTGGCTCTAGTAGCTTAATATGTTTTGTTTTGTCCTTGGCACATTGACTGCTGCCCAGTATTTTTGTTGTTATATAGAACCCTCAGGTTTGTGAGAAATTTCAATTTAATAAGCCTTCCTTTAGCAAAAAGAAACAGGTAGATACAGGAGCAGGTTCTCTGAACTGTTTTAACTTGGGTCCAGGTGAACTAAAATTAGAACAATTGAACTTAGGCTGTCTAAGCAGAAGAGCACTGAGACATTTGTACCGTGTTGCCCTCCACAACTGTGCAGAATGCAATGCAGAAATGCCTGGAATGCTTTGGAGTGAGAGGTCTGCTTCTCAAGGTGTCACACCAGTGTGTCAGCCTCAGCAACTTCTTCAATCTGCATCCAGACAGGCTGTGCAAACTTACCTCATCCCTACACTTACTTCAAACAAGAAATTTGTGTGAATGAAAACGCACAGCTATTCTTAGGTTATTTTGGGATGCTGTCAACCAAGCACGTCCTAAATCTTCAAAAGATCTAAATGCCTTTGCTCAGTATGTGTTTCCAGATTTCCACACAGAATTAAACAGAGAAAACATCAACCCATTTTTATTCTTAGCAACAGAGCATGGTAGATTGTGAGGCAGATAAACAAAATGGCTATTTTTCTGGCAAAATCCAGTTTCTTTTTTCCTACTTTGGGTCAAGAAGAGCATGAGGTTGGTTGACCCTGCCTGGTTGCAGGTGCCTACCGCAGCTGGCCTGTCCCTCTGTCTTCTCTATTGGGCAGGGCAGAGAACATATAACAAAAGGCTCATGAATCAAGATAAGGCTAGGGACAGACATCTCACTAATTACTGCCATGGGCAAAAGAGACTTGAGTCAAGAAAATTAATTGAATTTATTCCCAATAAAATCAGAGTAGGATAATGAGAAAAATAAAGTCCAAATCTTAAAACATCTTGTCCCCCTCCTTCCCTTTTTTGCCAGATTCAACTCCTAAATTTTCTACCCACTCTTTCCCACTGGTGCAAGGGGATGGGCAGTGGGAGTTGCACTGAATTCATCACTTTATCTCTGGCACTCCATCCTCTTCTCACTCATCCCCTGCTCCATCATGGGGTTCCACCTGTGGGAAACAGTCCTCTATGAACTTCTCCAGTGGGGATACAGTAGTCCCAAACCTGCTCTAGTGTGTGTCCCTCCCACAAGGTCCAATTCTGCAGGAACAGCCTGCTTCAATGTGGCTTCTCCACAAGTCCTGCAGCAGACCTGCTGCAGAGTTGGCTCTTCTCTCTGCAAGACCACAGGTCCTGCCAGGAGCCTGCTACAGTACAGGTTTCCCATTCACACCCTCCTTTAGGCATCCAGCTGCTCTGGGATGGGGTCCACCAGGAGCTGCAGGTTCATATTGGGTTGTGTTTTTTCTGTAGCCGGCTAATGTGTGATGATGTGCAGCTGCTTACCATGGTAGTGCTCACTTCCTTACAGTGCTCTCACTTTCTTAGGAAAGAAAAAGGAGGGAGTCAAGGTTTGAGCCGTGCATCCTGTTTTACTGGCTGATTTCCCAAACTATTCTACATACTTGCTTGTGTTTGATTATATTCATAATATTTGCAAACTATTAACTGATATAAAACAACTAATGATTTATTCTAGACTACCTGCATGCCTATTTTACAGGTATTTAAGAGGTAAATTTAAGAGCATAAATAAAAATTTTGGCTGGTTTTGGCTCCTGTCATGTCAGGAAATTTAACAAAAGGAAAAAAAGGCTTTTGATGTATTCCAATGTCAAATGTGTAAGGAAAGACCAAAATAGATTTGGTTTATAACACCAGAAGGTTTCTTTCCATAAAACTTTATTTAATCAAATTCAAATTTATTCCAATTTTGTTTTGAAAAAGACTTCAGTATTGAAAGACTATTGTTACCTGGCTTCCATTAAGAAAATATCTTTGTTTAGACACTTGATTCCATGTTGAAATAAAATATTCTTATATATAATATTAATTTTTAATATTGGTGTAAAATATTCTTTTTTCCCTTGCTGCCTTTAAATTCAGTTGGAAGATAAGATTACACTCTCAGGGCAAAGTGTTGCAATCCTGTTTTGTGCTTTTCAGCTGACTTTGTTGATTTTTTTCAGATTCCTGTTAATGGGAAAACTATTGTATGAAACCATTAAAATGAAATGTATGTGTTGGAATTATTGAGAAACCATGGCAGGCTAATTATTCTTATTGAAGCTGGGAATCACCGTATGCAAATATGGGACTGTCTCCTCATCATAATTATGAAATACATGTTTAGGAAAGAGGAAATTTCAGAGGATATCTGACCAGAAATTTTTGATGAACACATTAATTTGAATATAAATTTACAGATTATTGTTTTGGTTATAATTTGTGTGATCTTACTTGTATATATACATGTATATTTAACTTGCAAAAGTCTTAGTAAAAATTACATGTAAACACATATTTAAGTAAAGGAAGTGGTAATTGTACATGACTTACGAGATACATAAAATTTGGCTATCTCTGAAAGATTAATTTGATGAGTTGCAAACTTAGAAATATACCTAGAATAAAAATGAAAGATCTGAAAATAAATTTTGTATTCTGAAATTTTGTCTGATTCTCATTATTTATCTATTCAAGAAGTGAATAGATAAGTGCTGTGATGTATGTGCAGAAAAAGATTTTGTTCCAGTTAGGGAAAAATCAGCTTGACACAGAAAACATACAAGAGGTATCCAGCCATTAAATAACTGGAGGGAAGTTAAAAAGACACCAAAATCCAAACAAAATTTGGATAAATATTTATATAAAACCCCAAGGTCTTTAAGTAGAAGACATGGAGGCAAGAGAGACATTGGCCTCAAAAGTTTTGGTAGATTTCTAATGTGTAACTGAAAATATTCTTTTCCTTTTATTATTTCTGACAAACTGAAGGTCAAAGCAGAGACAAGGGTAATTACCCTGAGTAGACAGTGGCCTAGTAAGAATGTAAATATTTTTGCCCTGCGTGGACATGAATCAATAAGAAAGTGAAAACTGTAAAGATAGTGGCTCAAAGTATACAATTAAAATCTTTCTCTTGAAGTCTTGTCTCCTGGAGTACTTCGTTGACATATAAGAACATCCAAAAGTAGTGTGATGCTGCTTGAAGGGACTCCAGTGTTCACATAGGAGAGACAAGTTTNGGTATCTGAGGAGCAGTGGCCACTACATTGGGACTGGTAGGTTGTCTCAGCAACAAGACAAAAGCAAGTTTAACCAACACTACTGATACCAATCTGTCTAGGTTTGGAAAGACAAATGTCTGTCAGGGAAAGCTAGAGCTTCCCTTCAAATGGAGAATCTAAACCCCCTCCCTCCAAATTATTATAATTTTGAAATTAAGGGGCTTTCAGGCAAAGATATGGAAATAGGAATAATAGTTCTTTACTAGGAATATTAAAAATAAAAATGCAATACAAAAAAAAATAGCAAACAAACAAAAAAGAAAACACAGACAGAGTCAGAACACAACCTGACACCCTGTTGGTCAGGGTGCTGGGAGCAGTCCAATTAAGTCCTCCTGGGCTGACAGATGTGGTTCTGTTGGAGCAGAGAAGATCCTGTAGAAGGGGGTAGTTTTCCTCTGAAAGTCCAATGGTGGTAAGGTGGGTCAAGTTTTCCTCTGGGAATCCAGTGCAAACAGGCTGTCCTGGTGTTCTGAATCTCAGGTTTTATCCAGGTAGGAATGCTTGGCTCCTCCCACTGGGTGGACCATCTCACAGTGGGATGATGTAATGTTATCAGTCGTGTGGTGAGCCTTAATGGCCCATTAACAGCAGATATCCCCCAGAGGGAGGATGGGTCATGGAAGACATAAGAACACTGTCCCATCTGGTTTAAACAGCTGGGCCATTAACAGAAGACACCTGACCCCTCCCCCTCAGAGTCACAGGGAATGGGTCATGGAAGTGAAAAACACCTCCCCAGCTGGTTTCAACAGATGGTAACAATTCATACTTTTGGTTGCATCTCATATTGCAACCCAGGACAAAATCTAAAGGCTGACACAGAGCGAAACCTCTCTTGAGACTAGTAGTGAGCAAAGGAAGCTGAAGGTTCTCCACATGTTCCGGACAGAGAACAAAGACACAAACTGTAAATCCCATTAAAAGTTCCCTTTTAATGAACTTTAGGAAGAGCCTTAGATGATTTTTTTGAGCATATATTGTCCAAGGTGTATATTTGGTGGGAAGGGTTTTTCAACATATGTAACTGTCTTCGCTTGGGGAACAAAGCCTTTTTGTTTGCAACCACAAAGTTCTGCCAAAAAACTTCTGTCACTGCACGATTTAAGAAACTGGAAATTGCCTAATGATAGTAATGCGGAGTTTAATTGCATAGCATTCACGGTTTTTTCTGATGCTAATGTATTGTACACTTCGACATGCTCTGTTATCAGAATAAGGACCAGACTCTGTGTATGACCTTTATAATTCCACCTCCTTACTTGTTTCTCATGAAGCAAGTTCTCTAAGGATGATTCTGTGTTTGCACCTGATTGCCTGCAAGAGTAGCAAGACCTTGTGAGTGTTAGCTTGAAACATTGCACAGGACCATAAGTCAACAGCTGGAGAAGGGTCTGGAAAATGAGTTCTGTGAGAAGCAGCTGAGGGAGCTGGGGGTGTTTATCCCAGAGAAAAGGAGGCTTAGGAGAGACCTTATGGCTCTCTATAACTGCCTGAAAGGATGCTGTAGCCAGGCGAGGGTCAGGCTCTTTCCCAGGTGACAGCTGCCAGAATGGAAGGGCACAGCCTCAAGCTGTGCCAAAAGATGTTTAGACTGGACATAAGGAAGAGCTTCTTCCTTGGAAGGGTGGTCACGCATTTGAATAAGTTGCCCAGAGAAGTGATGGAGTCACCATCACTGAAACGACTGGACATGGCACTCAGTGCTGTGTTCTATAGCTGACAGTGTGGTGTTTGGCCAAAGGTTGCACTCAGTGGTTTTGGAGATCTTTTCCATCATTAATTATTCTGTGGCTATGCAAGTTTGGAAGAATAAGTGAAATTGTTGAGGTTAATGAAAAGAGGGGATGGGGATAAAACAGGTGCATGTGGAAGGGTGAGGCATGAGAGTAGATATTGTTTGGACCAAATCAGTGGAGTGATATTGGATGGAGCAGATCCTTTTCTAGCTGTCAAAATGTCTGTTATAATTATGTGGGAATTCTCTGGCACTGTTAGTATTTAATATGGTTTCATTCAGGTTTATACATGAACGTATGAGCGACAGAAATTAAAATAATGCACCAGAGAGTAATCAAAAAATTCAGTAATTAGGCTAGCTGAGTTTGATATTCTCTTAATGAATATTAAACTAGGAGAAAACCTGCAAAGCAGAGATGTATATCTATGGGTAGCTAGGGATTTATCAGAGAAGAGGAAAGCCCATTATCTTTTACTTCTTTTCATAGGTCTGTTTGAAGGCCAGCAGTTGGCTCTGTTGTTTTCTACTGGGAACATATTTCTGTCTTTGCCAAAATGAAATACAAAACTGTGGGAGGGAAAAGGTGTCCAACAGTTCTTTGTGAAGAACTGCTGAAAGCTAACATGTGCTCAGGAGGCATCTTTCATGCAACTTTTTAAAGGACTGTTAATTTGCAGTAAACAATAATAGACCCATGTTGTGTTCTGTTACCAGAAAAACCCTGGCAAGTATACTTGAAGAGAGAAATAGAAAAACTACTAAGCATTTTCAGGAACAAAGCTGAAGCTATGAATGGTTCTGTATTACCTGGTAGGATTAGAGGCATATCTCTACTGTTTCAACCTTTCCACTATCACATGCATTTCCCTATCTAAAAAATATGAAGGATGTTGAAATAATATGCCATCAAGAATGCTTTTAGTCTTGTAAGTATTTGCCTTTCTATATATTGCAGAAAATGTTTTCGGTAAGGATGCTTGCATTGCAGTACTGTGCTGTAATTTAAATTGTGTTTGACTGCTGTGGGCTTCAAGAAAGAGATTGATGGGTAGTCTGCATCTGCAATGCCTCAATGAGCAGAGATACCTTTCTGTTTTGGATCCCATTTTAGAACTCTTCATAGCAGTAGGATGATTATTTCCTCAGATTGCCTTAAAAGATTAACAGGTGCTAATTGTTATCTTGTTTTTGTGAAATCATTTTCAGGAGATACGAACTGGTGGGTTAAATTTCACCATTTTATCACCACTTATTTTTCATAGTCATCTATTCTGTGGGGAATATTTGGCTGTTTCTCTATCACTGCCTCAAAAATTTATGGAGAATAGGTATGCTTTCATGTAGGTAATACATGTCAGGTTTTGCGTTCCTGGAACCTTGATCAGGGTATTATCTTTGCTCAAAAGGTCTGAGGATTTTGACACTCATAATTGTAACCGATGGTTAAAAGTTCTTGCACAAAACCAAAAATCAGTCCAGGTTCTAACTGCCATTCTTTTGCAGAGAATGTATGAGAATGATGGTTTATTACAGGTAGAATTTCAAAGTATATGACAATAACAGCAATTTTTGTTTCATTTTTTATCAAAGAAGTATCACTGGGATGATTTGTATATGAATAACAAACTGCACTGGATTTGTTCATATGTTTTATTTCTTAAAAATATACTCTATTATTATGGAGCTCATGCCATCTTTTAGTATTGTGAATTTTCTTTTCCTTTTTATGCATCCTATTCCACCTTCTCTTTCTCTCTCAGACGTCAGTGCTTCTTTCAGTGGGCCCATGTCATTGCCTGTACTTTGGGAGGGTCTTAGAAAGCTTCTGATATTTTGCGCAATTCTAGTCTTTTCAGTGCTGCTGAAACATCAAATATTTGGAATTCTGTTCTGTTTCATCTTATTTTTTCAGGGGAGTTTTGGAGACACTGTGCCTTTTCTGGAGGGTCACTGTATCTTTAGGGGCCAGGCAATGGCACTATTGCTCTGGGAAAACAATAATTTTGCTGCAGGCTTTCCTGATTTTACAGGAAGCTCTAAGGCGTTGCCTTAGATGGTAAAGAAGCAAAATGTTGTTTTCTTTTTTTTGAATCTTGCACACACACACTGCTAGTAGTGCTTGAAATGCCTTACATTAATCATCCTTTGGATTTTTACTGAGACATGGGTTTTCCTTTGCTTGGAGCAGTTGCCTGTGAATCTCACTGAATTGGCACCATGCAATTTGCAGGGCTGCCAGCCCTCCAGTGTGTGCCAAGCTTGTGCCACGCCTTTGAAAAGCACAAGAACATATTTCCAAGCTCTTTTGCTTTCAGTTAATAGACAAACTTTTATCCAGAGCCTCACTCCAGTGAGATTCGTACTTCTTCCAGGCTGACATCCAAGCATCAAAACTTGCATCAGCTACAGCTGCTCAGCATCAACCCCAGTGTGCTACATCTCTCTCCTTGCAACAAATCTTTTGCTCCCCTGCCACCCCTTGGATTCTTTGCCTCCCCAGTCTTAAAAAACCAAACTGACTTTGCTTCTCTGACTACAGCCTCTTGAATTATTTCACTCTTCCTCTTTCTTGTGAACACTTCTGTCTCTACTGACTGTTTCCTAACTGCTGCCTTGGTTAACTCCTTTCTTCACAAGCAAATTTAGGAATCCTAGCAATGTTGCGGGTGAGGGCTGTCATGTTTACACAGTTTCAAATTCTTTTACTTCAATCTGGGTAGCTTGACCTAAAGATTAATGTGTATGTTCTTTGAGCTGAAGTTTTAAAAAAAAAANAAAAAAAAAAAAAAAAGAAGAAAGGCTTATCTCCTGTACTGTATAAAGTTGAGAATTTTCATCTAGTATGTCTAAATGTCATTATTTCTTTCTGGATGTGTCCTTTAAATTTATTGTATAGTTTGTAATGATGTTCTTAACAAATGATCTGCATAAAATTCAGAGTACTTCAAGAGGCTACTGCACCATGATGAAGAGAGAAATTTTAGTAACAGGATCTCATTGTCTAAGAGAGAAAGCATAGCAAACTAAGTCAATTAGAAATCTAACCCAGACAAATCTGGATTAGAGTTTAGTATCCAATTATTTTTTATGCTAGTGGAAAAAGATGACTACTAAAAATGCTTACAAAGGTGTTGTAGTGGACTTTTCAGTCAGAATCTCAAAATCAGTATGAAGTAGTACTGAAATGTTTATGAAGTTTTAGGTTTTTTCCCAAAGCTCAACTTTTTCCGGTTCTGAGTCAGCCAGCCATTATTTTTAATTAAAACAAGAATTGTTTTAACTAGGCTAGGTATTGCCTTCTATACTGGACTGCCTAGGTTATTTACTTTAAGGAAACATAAGACTTTCTCCTCTCCTATTGCATGGTTCATTAGTAACATTCAATTTCAAATGCCCCTCACATTGGATAAATACTTCAGCAATTAGGATATTGACAAACACACTCACTAAAAGCATTAAAGAGTTTGTCCTTAAAGTTTGTAGATAATTTTCGCAGAACAATTTCTTAACTTACAAATAAAATTAAGAATGAATAAATATCTCCTTATTTAGACCCCCTACAATATGAATCATATAGATGTTATCATGTTTGATCTAAAAACCCTATCTCAAATGCATGCTTACACTGGCTTATCAGGGAAAGACAAATTCCAGCTGTTAAGTTGTTTTGAGGAAAAAGGCAGAACATTCAAGAAAGTAATACCTTCTCCAGTCCATTTTTAGCCTAAGAGAATGAAGAACTCCTTTGTGCTGATATTTGCTGGCATTAAGGTGAGAGACACAGGAAACTCAGTAAATGAAAAACTGTGGTAATGGAAAGCTATGGTTTGGCCATTGACAAAGGCTACTTTTGTAAGGCTGTGTTTTGGCACTGTGGTTTTTCTTGTTGGTTTGTTGTTGTTGTTGTTGTTGTTTTTGTCCTCAGTAGCTCCTGAAATTCATCATATGTATTATTGAAACAGGAATTATGCAAGAAAGTGTCTAGTGCCAAATCCATACATGTTGAAAAGTGCCTGATAGTCAAGTAAATATGCTCTAAAGGTCAGTTGGCTAGAATACACTGTAACATTTTTATTGCCAAGCAACTTGAGCAGTATTTTTTTAAAGAGAAAAAGATACAGTGCTCTTCCACTGTGACACCTAAAAAGGTTATAGTATAAATTACACATAAATATCCGGACACATTTCAACACTGATGATTTTTCCTCATTTTTTTTTAAAGAACAAGTAATAACAATGAAAAAAACTTGTGTTCTGTGCCAGAAATGAAAGATATTTCTAAAGAAACTTGTAATCCTATTCATTAAATTGTGGTTTATCTGTAAAAAAAATCTTTTCCTCCCTGGTGTATTTCTTGAAGAGCCATTTTCTTGAATATGAAAAATGGAACCTTGTTTAAACTTTTACATTGGACATGGAATAACTTTATTGATATTTATGCATCTTTAAGTATGTTTAGATTGGGGGACAAGAAGCTGGAAAGAAGAGCTGTGGAAAGGGACCTGGGGGTTGAAAAGGAGCCAGCAGTGCTCTGGCAGCCAGGAGGGCCACCCATGTCCTGGGGGCATCAGGGACAGCACGGCCAGCCTGGCAACTGGGATGGCCTCACCTCGAGTGCTGGGGGCAGTTCTGGGTATCACAGTATAAGAAAGATATTAAACCATTAGGGAGCATCCAAAGAAGGGCAGGCACTTAATCTCTTCTCTGGTGAGCAGTGACAGGACTCCAGGGAATGCGTGAGGAATGTCAGGGGAGTTTAGGTTGGATATAAGGAAAATGCTCTTCCCCCAGAGGGTGGCTGGACACTGAAACAGCTCCCCAGAGAAGTGGTCACAGCACCAAACTTGAGAGAGCTCAAGAGGTGTTTGGGCAATGCTGTCAGGCCTATGATGTGACTCTTGGGGTGTCCTGTGCAGGGCCAGGAGTTGGACTTGATGGTTCTCTGTGTCCTTTTCAAATCCCAATGAGCCCCTACCAGATTCTGTGATTCTCAGCACTTAACAAAGCACAACCAACTTTTTGAGTTTGTTGCCTTTTAATTTTAGTACATGTCCTCTAGTTCTAAGGTGTTCTTTGGAGGGCGATTCCCTTTGATATCCAAAGGGAGCTTATATCATGGTTTTCCTAAATCACTTTTTATATATGGAGTTCTCAGCACCTCTGAACTCTACGGTAGCCCTCTCCTATTTCCCATTTATGATGCATCTTAGTGATTACTGAGTGGTCAGAACTGACGAGATGAGAAAACCAAGTGGCACTCCAACTCTCAGCTCTTACTCTGTTCTTTCCCAAAAGCAATTTAACGTTCTTTCTGACATTTGGCAGCTTGCACATTTTGTGCCAATTGTTTCATTATGTTGTCACATTGCTAGCTCTGTAGGATACACAGATGTGACCACAAACTGGTTTTGACTCATGACTGGCTGAGCCTATAGAATGCAGTTGGGATAACATACTGCTCTCCATTTGAATAAGATGATTTGTTTACTTTAGTTGCTGGGTGAATATGCAAAGTTCTCGTGGATGCTTTGCAAGCCCTTACTTGTGGCTTGTAATATATTTTATGGGCAATGTGATCCCCAGTGAACTATCAACCACTTTGAACTCTAATATGAAATTCATCATTATTATCAACTTGTATATTTTTCTCAAATGATCATAAAACTTAATTTACTTCAACAGTATTTGTCAGAGTTTCTCTGTAAATATAGCTTTCTTAGAAACATAGGACAGTGATTTTTTTTTTCATATCTGTATATTTCAAAAGTCACCATATTATTTTGGTTTTTAAAAAGATGACCTTTTCCTGTTCGCTCAGAGGATGGACAGTGGCTGCCTAAGACTACTCACTTGTCACTTCTTGCCTTGTCAGACAAATCTATGTGAATCTGTTTAAAAATCAAGGTCATACAGTTTTTCTGTGTGGTATCTATAGCTTTCTTTTCTATAGGTTTCTGATTTTGTGTGTGAGTTTTTGTTGTTTTTTGTTAACATCCTGACCCTTCTTCCTGACCCTGGATATTGTAGCTGAGGTGCTTAAAGCACAGCCTAAGGGTAATTGAGTAGCATTCTGCATGCTGTATCATTTATTTTTAAGGCGTCTATAACAAGTCTTCTGTTTTCCCTTGCTACTATAAAAAACAGGCCACAGAAAGATGGTTGAAATTTTCAGTGATTACAGAAATTGGTGTTTCGTAGTACAAGTTAATTAACATTCATGGACTAATATGAAAATTTCTCCTCATGTTGACTAGAAATTACAGTATCTTATATATTTTCTCTGTCTGTGTAAAATGTAGCAAAATGTTTCCTCTCTTAGGAGGAAAGATAAGGATTCAGTCAAGGCCATATGACTCCTGCTCATCTTATGTGTATAATCTTCAGAATAAGTTTCTTTCTCTTGCTTTATGTGCTTCTCCAGTGCAGTGAGTTGACCCTGGTTGGATGCCAGGTGCTCATCAAAGCCTCTTCATCACACCTCTCCTCAACTGTATGAGGGAGAGGAAATATAATTAAAGTTTCATGGATTCAGATAAGATCAGGGAGAGATAACTCAGCAATTACCCTCGCAGACAAAAGGGACTGTACTTGAGGAAATTAATTTAATTTATTACCGAAGTAGTGTAATGAGAAACAGAAACAAATTTTATAATACCTTCCCCCTACCCCTCCCTTCTTCCTGGGGTTGACCTCACTCCAGAGTTCTCTACGTCCTCCGTCACAGGGGTGCCCCAGGAATGGGCAATGGGAATTACAGTCAGGAGCTCTGCAGCTCCTTCATCCTCACACTCTCCCTGCTGCTCCCATGTGCATCCCTCCTATGGGGCTGCAGCACTTCATGAACAGTTCCAGCATGTGTTCCTCCAGTTGGGTGCTGTCCATCATTAACAGCCTCCTCCAGAGTACTTTCCCTCCAGAATCACAAGTCCTGACAGCAAACCTGTTGCAGTGTAGGCTCCTTTCTCTCTCCATAGGGTTACAGGTGGCCCGAGGAGCCTGTTCCAGAAAGGGCTTTCCATGGAGTCACTGCCTCCTTTGGACATCCCCCTGCTCTGGTGTGGACCCAGTCAGGGGCTGCAGGGTGGATTTCAGCTCCACTATGAATCTCCATGGGTTGTGGGGGATCCTTGCTCTGGCACCTGGAGCACTTCCTCGCCCTCCTTCTCCACTGACCTTTATGTCTGCAGGGCTGTTTCTCCCTCATGTCTTGCTCCTCTCTCCCAGCTGCTCTTGAGCAGGTTTTTTCCTTCTTCTTAATTATGTTATCTCAGAGGGGCTACCACCATTGTTCATGGACTGAGCCTTGTCCGGCAGCAGTTCTGTCTTGGAGTTGGTGGGCATGGGATTTCTGGGACATAATGAAAGTTTCTGACATCTTCTTACAGAAGCCAGCCCTGTAGTTCTTTGCTACTACAACTTGTTCCCGCAAAGCAGTACATTCAGAAACTTTAGATCTCCTAAAAGACTACTTAAATCTTTGTCCCGTTTGCAACTTTATACAGGGTTTAATTTGTAATCTGTTGTTTTTCCCTATTCACTGACTAAATATCTGTATGTAAATGACAGCTGGAGGACACTGATGAACTGCTTTTAGATACTGGGCAAATAATTTGACCCTGAAATATATTTTAGCCTGCAAGTCAACTGATTTTACTTTGCTAACACAAATTTATCATTTACCTTGTTCTCAAATCTTTAGATGAATTGTGTGTTGAGAGGAATTGTCTCAGAATGGAAAATTTTTAAAAAGTTCAGAATATTATTGATATTGTGGTAACATATAAAAATTGAGATTTTTTTCCTATTGTCCAGCTCCAAGTAACCACTGCAGGGAAACATTCAATTGGAATGTGCACTTTGTCTTCCAGAATGCTTGATCTTTGCTTCAGAGGTCTGGCAGAAAATAATGAGCAATAATGTAGTGGGAAATTTTCTTAAGCAGTTCTATCACATGAAGCTAAAAGATGTACAAGAGAAAATGGTTGCTATTCCAAATGTGTCATAATTTCTTTAAGGAAGAAAAATTATTTACATATATGTACCAAGGAGAGAGAACTTGCAGTGGAGAGACACCATCTTAAAGAGGTCAGCCTTAAAGGCCAAACAACTGCTTTAAGTGGCAGTTGTTTCTTTAAAAACAGCTTAAAATTTTTTAATTAATATGTATGAATTTGGATTCTTAAATTGAGTTGAATGCCTTGTGTTAGTTATGGGAAATTTAAAGGGTTTTCATCACATCCCTCAACTTGTTTGCTCTTCAACTTCAAATTACAGTCTGAACTAGTAATTTTTGCACTTATCCAACTCTATAAAGGCCAGACTGACCAGACACTTTCAGTGTCCATTGTCAAATAGCTTACCGTGCTATGTGAAACAGGGTTAAAGGTTTAGTACCAGGCTTAAACAATGGTCTTCGTTGCTGCTAAAGCTTCAAATTTCATTTGGGGGCTGATTATAGAGATGACCTGAAGACTAATTTCTCCCACTCAACCTGTGCTCAAATGCAAAGGTCAAGTTTTCATTGTATGTGACAATAAAACAAAACTAGTCATTATTCTGTCTCTCAAGTGGGATTTCAGTTCCAACAGTGACAGAGAGAATCTCAGAGAATATAATAGTCTTTCAGGATTAGCTAGTACACGCTCTCTAAAAATGAACAACAGTGAATCCCTGAACTTAACAACCTTTGATGAATTTAATAATGTCTGAAAAATAAGTTTATCACAAGGATGGTTGAGAAACTGATAGCACAAGACAACTATTAACATTGCTGCCTTGCCTGCCAAAGCCACTTACACTAAGAGGGAAAAATAATAAAAGTGCTGAAAGTGATCTGCCAAAAAGATCAGACTCAGCAACGTTAACAGAAATGATGTAGCTTGTAAATTACTTATTCCAAGCTTAAAAAAAGAAATACCAGGAATTTCTGCAAGTGACCTTCAGTTAGAAATAGAAGTCCTCCTATCTGTGATTCAAATTGCGGGTCCTTTAGTGTAAATCAAAAATTCTGACAGATACAGTGTGGCAAGAGGTTTTCCTGCTATTTATTGGTATAGAAGAAGGTATATCCTGATTTTGGCCATCCCACTCTGATATAAGAGGGAAGAGAATGAGGATGGATGAGAATCACTTTCAGTTCTACAAAGAGTACCAGTAGAGAATTGTTTGATGAACGGGAAATTTTTTTCTTCAGTATAGGATATATAACAATTTACTATGAAAAGAACATTGTTATGCCAATATAGAAGTTGATAGTGTAGCCATACAGAGAATATTGGGAAGGCTTCCACATGAGAAATGAATAAAGAGACCAGCAATCATCAGAATAGATGGTGGAGGAGTAGAGTTGGTGTTTACAATNAATAAAGAGCAATTATTTGTTATATCTTCGAACAGAAATCTGGAAATCATCAACTGCCCTTTGGGTGAAGTATTGCATTCAGAACTAAGAGATGTGGGTTTTAATAGGCTCTAGTTAAGCTTTGGACTTCTTTCTAGCAAGCTCCAGTAAGTTTGGAAGGCTTATGTGGATTTAAAATGTGTCAATAAAATAATGGAAGAAAAGAATTAATTGGGAGTTATTATAATCCATGATGCTTTGTCTTGGTGCATTGCTGATCTACCGCTTGCTGAAGTGCTCAAATGTTTTCTGGAGAGATGCTTTTCACCTGTTCACTATTTTACTGGCATTTTCTACTTGCCCATGTGAGGGAACATCCCTAATTCTTTGAAACTTAAGTTTGACACATGTGGCCATTCTTACCACATAGTTGTCCACTGCTAGGGAAACTAATGAAGTCTCAGTCTAATGCAATTTCAAAGCCTTTACCTTCTCTAGAGTATAATAGACACAACTGTTTCAGTTGGAAGGAAACTACCACTCTAGTGTGACTAGTGAGATCCCTGAGGGTTAGTGCTGTGCCCAGTCCTGTTCAATGTCTCTACTGATGATCTGGGTGGTGAAAGGATTGAGTAAATCACTAACTTCACAGACAGCACCAAGTACAGTGGGAGTGTTGATCTGCTGAAGAGTGGGAAGGCTCTGTAAACAAGGGTTGGAGAAGTGAGATAGAGAGGGCAAGATGTGTTCAACAAGACCAAGTGACAAGTCCAATACTTTGGCCAAGCAATGCCAGGCGGCACTACAGGCAGGGGGAAGAGTGGTAGGAAAGCTGCCCACCAGGATGACCTGGAGGTCCTTGCTAAGAGCAGCTGAACATGAGCCAGGGTATGCCCAGGTGGCCAAGAAGGCCAGTGGCATCCTGGCCTGGATCAGCAATGGCGTGGCCAGCAGGGCCAGGGAAAAAAATTTGCTGCTATACTTGATACTGGTCAAGCCACGCTTTGAGTCCCCTTCTGGGCCCCTCAATTCGGGAAAGACAATAAGATATTGGAGTGAGTCCAGAGAAGGGCAATGGAGCCAGGGAAGGGTCTGGAGCACCAGTCCTGCAAGGAGCAGCTCAGGGAGTTGGGGGTGTTTATCCCAGATAAAAGGAGGCTCAAGGGAGACCTTAGCACTTTTTACAACCGCCTGAAAGGAGGCTGTGCCCAGGTGGGGGTCCGTCTATTTTCCCAGGCCACCAGTGACAGGAAGAGAGGACATAGCCTTAAGTTGTGCCAGGGGATATACAGGTGGGGCATAAGGAAGAATGCCTTCACAGAAAGGGTGATTAAGCATTGGAATGGGCTGCCCAGGGAGGTGGTGGAGTCAGTGTCCCTGGATGTGTTTAAGGAAAGACTGGATGCGGCACTCAGTGCCACGGTCTAGTTGACAATGTAGTGATGTGTGGAGTCCCTTCAGCCATTCAATGTAATCTCTGTACACAATAGTTTGGTCGGTTCTGTCTCCCTCTTAATGGCCTTGGCCTTGTGGTTCCTTCCCTCTCAGTGTGTCTCCATTGGCTTCAGGTCAATGCCTTTACCTGCCCTTTGTCTCACCCCCAGACCCGCTACTTAAGGGGAGACAGAGGTGGGGTTCTTGCTCTTGGCCTTGGCTCTCTTTGCCTTCTCCCACTCTGGCATGGAAATAAAACGGACCCTCATGCTTAACAAAAGAGACTTGTCTCATTTGTTTCCCTGCCAGCACCTGCACCTCCCTGGACATGATGAACACTGTTGCCACACAATGCAACAGTGGTGTTCAGTGGAACTTGATGATTGCAAAGGTCTTTTTCAATATAAAAGATTCTGTCATTCTGTGAACAATAATCCAGTCCCACTGTCTGACCATTTCAGGGTTGACCAAAAGCTGCAGGATATTTTTAAAGGCTTTATCTAAATGGCCCTTAAATGCTGACAGGCTGGGGGCATCAGCTAACTCTCCACAAAGCCTTTTCCAGGATTTGACCAATCTCTTGCTGATGAAATGCTTGCTAATGTACAGTCTAAACCTGTCCTGGCTCAACTTTGAAGCATTCTCACACACCACAGAATCACAGAATTAGTAAGGTTCAAAGAGAAGACTGGAGATCAACAAGTACACCCCCTCTTCTCAAGTAGGGCCCCCTGGGCACACCACTTAGGAGTGTATACAGATGTTTTTGAACATCTCTAAAGAAGGAGACCCCACACTCTCTCTCAGGACATCACCTGTGTCTCAGGTTCCTCTTCTCAGGAAGAGTAGACAGCAATGAGGTCATCCCTCGATCTCCTTGACTCTAAACTAGGTAAGCCCAAAGACCTCAGCCTCTCTTTGTAAGACATTCTTTCCAGGCCTTTCACCAGTCTTCTTGCTTTCCTCTGGATGCATTTGAGTGCATTTGAGTGGTTTTATCTCCTTAAATTCTGGGGCCCAGAACCACATATGGCACTCAAGGTGATGATATTTACAAATTTACTGAAAATTACTTATGAAGACAGAAAGACATTGCCCCTCTGTGGGATAAGGGTAAGAGGACACAGCGTGTTCAAGTGTTCTCTGCAAACTTTTTAACTCTATATGAGTTGAAAACCTCCAGAAAAGGCTGTGCATGATCTATGTCTAGACAGGGAATATGCTGTGATAACTTTAAAAAAGGATGAATTGAGCAGAATGTGCTTTAAACCATAACTCAGCTTGCAGGCTATTGCTTTTTATGAGCAGAGCAAGAGAAAAGAAATGTTGAAGGGAAGAGCCAGCATTGTTTTGCCTGTCACAGGCTTATAAAATTTGATTGTGGTTTAAAGATGACACTGGTAGTTCTTAAAAACTATTTCATGCTCTTAAGACAATTATTTTCAGTTAGTGTTTTGCAACCAGTGTTGTGACCTGCTCTGCTTACAACTTGATTGCCTAATATTTTCTCACCAGAGAGAAAACTCTTCCTCTTAAATCTCTTACATCCTTGTTCGCAACATCTGTTTGAGAAAAAGAATACCAAGACTGAGAGAACTGTTTTGTTTAGGGCTTTTTTTCTCTACTCACTCAAATCTTTTCCAGACCTAGCTGAGCTATCCAAAGTATTTAATTGCCAGGGTTTTTTTTGAGAAGAAAGAAAAAGGCAATGTGCTAAAATAACTGCACATATGAACTCAGTGAGCTGGGTTCACACTGCTGCTGCCAGAGTGACAGATGCTGCTTTACTGAGAAGATCTAAGACTGCCAGAGGGGTGAAAAGAAGGACTGGGGCAAAAGTCCAGTCCCTCACAAATTTGTCGGTGCCACTGAACTTGTGGGGCTCCCAAAAAAGGTAAAGTGCAGACTGTTTTTTATTCCCCTCCTCTTCTCCCTTGAATTGTAACTTTACTTTCTTCCTGACAGCCTTGCACTTCTCCCTTCTCTCTCCCAGGGACTTGATGGGGGTCTCAGAAAGTATTTTTTTTTCTCTGCTGCTAATATCACTCTGCATGCATCTCCTGACTCACACCACCTCTGTGAATTGCACTTGGCAGAAAACATGCTGGTTTAATCTTCTCCAATCTTTTATACCTGGCTCTATTTGTAAAAGATCAACATACAACAAGTAATTCGAATGTTCTTACTTTACCCAGCTGGAAGCAATGGAAAAAAAAGCCTGATATTCCCAGCTTAAGATAAGGAAAGAGATAATGGTGGGGTTCATTCTTCAGTATTCATTCTCTCTCCTTGAGTGCTAGTGTTCAGCCCCAGTTATCCATCCATGCCAATGGGCTACCAAGTTCCTAGCCTTGTCAGTAATATCTTTAGATGGTAGCTGTGCTTCTGTGCCTACTCTGTTGTGTAGACCAGCAAATATCAGATCTTTCTAACCATCATGAAAGTTTTAGAGTGGCAGATGTAATGCACAGTGGAGTTTTTTTTTTCTGAGTATAAACTTAGGAAGTTGCATACAAATCACTTTCCTCCTATCCAGAAAAGCATCCTCTGAAAATCCTGTTCAAAATTCTACAGTTTCTGAAATCTAGTCTCAGAAGTTGGAAAGGCCAGGCTTTACACTTTTATAGCTAGTTTCTCACACTGTTGCAATCCCTTCTCAAAGGACTTCAAGATTCCTTCCTTCTGGGACTTGAATTCATCAATTGTGTGCAAAACTGTACAGCTGTCATATTTAACCTTACCAGTGCCTGGATTGGTTGTCAATGCAAAAAAGTTCTAGTACAATCAGATTTTTCTGGGAGTAAGAAAATAGAAGCTTTGTAGGGCTCCCCTACATGGATATTTACAGGGTGTGTCAACAAGGTGGCAAACAGATTGGGCCCGCTATGTTCTCAACTTCAGTTAGCTGCTTTCTTAGCTTATCTGGCATATGTCTGAGCATAAGGTTTATCATTCTTTTAAAGGCATGCTCTCTTAGTCTCTTGGAGACAGTTTCTTCATTCCTGACCAGATGTTGCTAGTTACTATAGAGAAAATTAATTGTCTGGATTATGGAGTTTCTCTTCCATCTCTTCATTTCTTACCTTTGTAGGAGAAAGAATATGTCTAAGTGAAAATATTTTTTAACACATATCTGTCTTCTGTGAGCCTGTCCCTTGAATCAAGCTTCCTGTGGATCTGTACAAGTCTGTATGTATGTAGCTAATGAGACTTCTAATGTTGTCCCCATACCTTCTTCCCTTTCTGGGATAATTTTATTGCTTTTCTCCCTTCATGCACCAGCCTTTGTCAGTGAACAGATTTCCCTTGCCTCCAGCCTTTCATTAGGCTAAATGTGACTGCTTTCCATCAGACAAATGAGATTTAACAGTCTTTCATCATTGCTGCTCTGGGATGTACGCAATACAACTTTGAAAGCATAAAGCTGATCCTACACATGCAGGATGCTCAGTCCTACAGAAGCAGTTTATACAACATCATGGCCTCATAGGTAGTTTTTAAGCTATAATTTGCTGCAGTACATAAGGATGGAGGTGGGTATCTTGTGGCTTAAATTCTGGAGTAAGAGCCAGAAGATGGAATTCAATTCCAGAGTCAGTGATCATGGGAAAAGTTGCTTAATATTGTGTGTCTCCCTCAACATATGTTAAATTGAGAAGAATTCGACACTCCTATATTTTTTGATAAGTGTGGTAAAGAGTGTGTGTGTTTGTGTGTGAAATTTATTCTAAATATAGGCTTTATTAAAAGAAAAAGTATGTTTATAATGAAATCTATTTGTTTTCTTTTTTATCTGTTATTTTTTTCTAGTTCTTGGAGATGGTGAGCATGTCTCTCTAAGTATCCCATGTAGCTCACTTTCAAATCTGAGATGCAGGGCTGAATTATTCAGTCTGACTTGGTGCAACAGTTCTATGAACAAAATTAATATTGCTGAGATAAGAAAAATTACTCAATACCAAGTTGGTTTAGAAGTTCTTTGGGGTCTTAAAGTATCTCCATTCTGAGCAAAATACAAGCACATGTGTATAATACAACATATTTTATGCAGGCTTAAGGTGTGGTAATAATACAGCCAAATTGTACAACTCTGTTCTCCCTTTATGCAGAACTCAAAATTGCTTATATTGTTTTCATATTGAATTTGCAGCTATCTGCGCATCTAGTAGCAACATTAGCACTGGCTGAGATTTTTCATATGCATAAGAACCAGTAGGACAGATGAACACCTGGGTTCCTAAATGGATTTATGTGTATTTTCATTATTTATTTATTTATTTCCTAAAAATATTTGCTATGTGTGCAGTGTTTCTTCAGCTTGTTTTTTATAGACACATAATGTAACCTGAACTAAATGTTGTTCTTGTTTACTGTAAGCAGGAGTTTCACATTCTTTTATATAGTGTCTTACTAAATCTTTATAGAGTTACATGCTGGATGAAGTTCTTCTGTTTCTGACGTAGGATGTGTATTCATGGATCATATGTTCCATTCCTTGCATATTTTCCATGTTTCTTTGTGTGCAGTTCAAATGATTTCCTTCACAAACCTACCATAAAGAGTATAAAATTATTTTATGATCTGGCATTTGTTGGCACTGCTGCTATATCAAATAAAATCAGCATCTGGAGACATGAACAACTTGTTTATTAAACTACTGTATGCTTGCTTATACCTGAACTCATTCAGAATGCAGTATTTGTTCCCAAATAGTATCAGAGGAACCTTATTCTTCATGTAATATTCACTAGCAGATTATACCTGCTGATTACTCAGATGAATAAGCAGTCACAGTTTCTCTGGTAGCCTGCCTGTAGATGTCTACTTCTATTGTTCATATCTGCAATTATTAACATGCCCTAGGCATGTAGAATTTTGCTGGTGTTTTTAGAGCAGGGTGTGATAGCAATATGTCTATCTGTCCATATCTTTTATGTGTGCACGCGAAGGGGTGATTTTGAAGCTTATATAGTTAACTCACAGAGAGAAACTGGTAACAGTTACTTCTGTATGAAGTTCATGGATTCCAGGTAACACTAGGAAAGCCAAGCACAAATGCATTTTGTGAGAGGAAGTAAATCTGCAGATGTTTAAGCTTGCAAACACCTTGTCATCCACAAGACACTTTTGAAACTTCAGGAAAAAAAGTGTGTGAAACCTAAGGGATGAGCAGCAAAATCCACAATGGGGTCAAAAGTGGGTTGACAAAATGTATACATATGGGAATGTAATTGTTGTGGTTTAACAGCAACTGGCAACTAAGCTTGGTCACTCACCCTCCACTAGGATGGGGAAGAAAATCAGAAGAGCAAAAGTGAGAAAACTTGTGGAAAAAGGCAGTGTAACAGGGAAAGCCACTTCCCAAGGGCAGACAGGCATTCAGCCATCTCCAGAAGAGTGAGGACCCATCACCCATAAGAGTGATTTGGTAAAACAAACACCATCACTCCAATTATCCTCCCCCTTCCTCCTTCTTTCCCCAGCTTTATATGCTGAGCACAATGCCATATGGAATGGGATATCCCGTGGGTCAGGGGAGGTCAGCCTTTCCAGCTGTGTCCCTCCTGCATGCCCCCCAGCCTCCTGGCTGGTGAAGTGGGTGAGCAGCAGAGACATTTCTGATGCTGTGTGGGCCCTGCTCAGCAATACCTGATGGATGTCTGTGTTACCATCACTGTTTCCAGAAAAAAATCCCACATGCCAGCTATTATGGAGGAAATTAAACCCAGTCAAAAACCAGCATGTTAACTTATTTGTGCATTCTTCTTTTGGACAACCTGATTGCCACTGACAAAAGTGGTCCTTTTTCTCCACAGGTCCCAAGTTAGCTAAGGAGAGATGAGGAATGAAGTGCTTTCCATTAGCATTTTTCCACAGAGACAGCTGTATCTACCAAGCTGCCTTGCTTGTATCTAGGCTGTGCTTCCCTCTTCTATCCAGATCAGTCCCCTATGCCCAGACACTTTAATGTGAAAATGGGATTCCCCTTCAGTTTGGCAGAAAGATTAACCTCCAGGCAGATAAATGCTGAAGTTCCTGCTTGATGTTTTCCTTTTAAGCTGCAAGCTGTACCGTTTAAAAACATTTTCAGCTAACAAAATAATTTCAAACATTGGCAAAGAAAAATCATTTGTGGATGAACCATTTTAAAAAAACCTGTAATTGGCAGAGGAATGCATTACTTTTAAGGGTGCTGACTTTATTAGTTGATGTGAAGTTGATATCAGCATGGCAGACTCAGAAACACAATAAATCAGAGAGTTCTGAAAGGCAGCCAAGTACAGAAATAATGAATTACATGCAGAAAACTCCTATTATGGAGATGAATAATTTAACAAGATAGAAAAAAAGGATATGTTATCTTAGGTACTGAAGGATTAACTGTATTACTTTACCTAAGACAATCTAGTTAATCAGTGACGACTTTTCTCAAGTGCAGATATTATTTCAGTTAAATTATTTGATTTTAAATGGAACTACAGTAAACTGGCAATGTGATACAGTCCACATTTATACAGAAAATAAGGGAATGGTACTAATTTCTTGTGGTACTCCGTGGATTTTTATTTTCAAAACACTGAATGTGCGTGTCAGGTTACATTTAAAATCCTACACTGGTGGAAATGGTAGAAGTTGGTACTCTTTGTGATCTTGAGAAGCAAAATGAGAGACTGCCATTCTTTGAAGATATATCTGAGAGTTGTAGTAGGTTTTTTTGTTGAAAGACTTACAGCTAACACATTTGTATTTTATTTGGGGAAGCTATTAAAAGAAGTAAAAGGTACCAAAAGGATGTTTTTGATACGGATATGGGAAAGGCATTCCCTCTCCTAACCAAAAACTTTCCCAAAGTCAACGTATGGTGGGAAAGAAGAGGCAATTCTGAAGCCTGTTTTTGGGGGAAACACAGACCATTACTTGAATTAATCTGCGAAAAAGCACTTTAGCGCGCGCGTGTGTGTGTGTGTGTGTGTGTGTGTATTTACTTACCTCTTTCATTAACAAATGTTTTCTTTGGAGGAGGTTATTCTTCACTCATCATGGAAAGAGACCAGCTGGTAGTTGCTTTATTTTCCTTATATTTGGAAAACCGGGTGCTGAAATTGAAAATTAAAGGGTTTTCTTTTTCAGATCAGAGACATGACTTGCAAAGATAACTAACTCAAGTTCCAAATCTGTGAAACCATTTTGTTTGTCAAATGGAATATGAGCTGGTGGCAAGCTCACCTATGAATATAGATAACTGAAGATTTTGTATGCATCCCATAGGTGTGACTAGAATATTTTCAAATTGACAGGTTAAATTGTATAATACTATCCCTTAAAAATATTTTTATTTGTTACTATTTGTATGTTATTAATTCAACTTTGCCCTTTGATTTACAAATGTTGTTCTTTGGAGGTGGCTGCTCTTTAGTTCTGGTGGAATTGTAGAATCTTGGAACAAAGTTATTCCTTTTACATGTTCCTCAAGAATGTCTGGAACTCTGAGAATTTTTCCTAATTAATAGAGACAACACAACTGAATAGCACTTTCAGTGTCTGTTACAAATTGTTTACTTTCAGCATACTGTTTTTTTTTTTCTTTTTGCGTTGTAAGTTTTCATCAAGACATATTTAAAAGGATGCAATGCTGAAAAACTTCATGATTACTACAGCAGACTGTAAACTGGGGAGCAGCCTGCCTAGGTATACAAAAAGACATGATTCATGAGATTAAAGGCTTTTGTCTGTCTAATTCAAGTTATGGTGCCCAGCAGGACAAAGTGGTTCAGATGGTCATCTGCAGCTACCAGCTGTCTTCTGGGAAAGAATCTAAAACTGCAAAATATCTGTAGAGTCTGTCGAATATGGTTCCATGACAGCACATACAGGAGTCTGCTTTATGAAATGTGTTTTGCTCAGGGAGTTTCAGAAATTATTATGGCATGGATTGCAAGAGGAAGAAGAAAAAGAAAGGAATATGAAGAATAACTTTATCTAGAAAGGATTTAAGGATGGACAAACCAAACTTACATGATTTCCATTCTTTTCAAATTCACGTTAACTCACCCCAGGTTATCCATTTCTTCATTCAGTATAACTGGGATTTCTGTATAAACAGGCCAACAGCTCATTTCAAAAACTGTATTTTTTTATATATTAAGGATAGTTTCCTACTTTTTTTAGTAGTAGAAAATTTATCAACACAGAGAATTCAGTGGACATATTTATAGAGAGATAATTGGCAAACCAAACCACTACACTAATTCAGTAAGGTCCAAATTTTTATGTTGGCAGATTTCTCTGTATTTTTCATTAGATGAAAGTATACAGTTTGTTTTGCACTAGTTTATAAAATGAACTATAATAATAAATATTTCAATGTTTATTTAATATTAAATATTTAATATTAATTAAAATAATATTTTTTTTCTCTTGATCTAAAGCACTTCATTAAAGTAGTTTACCAGAAAAAAATCAAAGTAAAGTTAGTTTCAAATTGGCCAGCCCCAGATTGTGAAATCATGGCATTTCCCAGGAAGAACAGCTTTGGCTCCATATGCAATTTCCTGTCTGCTCATATTGTTTCAAATGTTTTTTTCTTGCTTATTAATTGAAGATGCATTCTATTGTGTCTCTTTCTTGTAAATGATGGTCTTTTAAATCTTAAATCCTAGGACCATGCAGATGGCTTTCCAGAAAGGATGGATTGTTAATGCACTGAAGCCACCTGCCATCTGTAAAAAGAATAATCTTACTCTAATCAGATTTTATGGAAGGATGTTTCACATTTAGATGTAACATTAAATTAATGGCAGCAGAACAGTGAAACAATTGCATAAGAAATATAAATCTAGTTTTTATACCTTTCTGTCAGTATTGTGAAAAGATCATGGTCTTATGAAATGTTTTAGCAAATGCTACATGTGTTTGACTGCAGTACTAGCCAGCTGACTGCAATGGAGGATTTTCATGTTGACTGGAATTTATTCTGCTCTTTTAACAATGAAACTGTGATTTTTCTTTTTTTTCCCCCTCTCCTTTTTACATGCTTCCCTCTCTCTACACAGAAGGCAATCCTAGATAAGCAGATTAATATGTGGGATAGCTCATCTTCATTGTTCTGTGCAGCACTTCCAGCTTTTCATAGCCAGTTGGACTTGTTAGGAGAAGCTGAGCGATTGGTTGCTTCCTGGGCTCCGTTTCATAAATTATAGCCCGGCATGCATGAGCATGATTACTACAGTTGCAGTAATCCAGAGGCCTGTCAGTTCCTGACTTTATGCATATTTATTTCTACTTGTTTTATAATATTGCACTGGAATTTCCTGTCTTAGATAGTTTGCTATTGCATCGCCAGGACTCTGTGAGTAATTTTGACTTTTTCTACTCTGTTAATTACATACCGTAAACAAGAATGCTTGTGTTTAGGAAGTGGTTCACTGGCAGCTAACATTTGAGATTCTGTGCTCTTTAAGATCAGGTAAGTAAACTTTGCAGCTCTTCTCTTGCTAGGTTTAAAACAGCTTCATGTTACATGTGGTCAGTGCATTTGGGGTTCATGCATGCCTAAAATTGACTGTTTGGTCCCCTAGCTTTTGTTCTTCTATAATAAAATATAGTGGTGCTGTATTACACCTCAGTTGTGGCTAATTAAGACGTGGCATGTCTCACATTTTCAAGTATACTGTGTACTAGCAATTGTGGTAGAACTGATGAAGAAATGCACACAATTCTGAGCTTGTAATATGATAAAGAAACCTCACTTCTTTCATACTCCTAAAAGGCAGGATAGTGTTAACAACGAGTTTGTTAAACAACTGCAAGGCTTAACACCCTCCCCTATTCCTCACCCCCTCCCCCCCCAACNTATTTTCATGGCAAGCAAAATGACAGCATGTTAGAGTTCAGAGTTTTAAAAGCAAATTCTACTCACAGTGAACTAGAAACCTGCGGAAAATGCTGTACAGGATCTGTGGTTTAATCAGATAGAGTTATCACAGTGACTCCCTTGTTGGTTTCCTGAGATTGTCAAGGGTTATTTCTGCACAACTCAGGTTTAAAACAATAGAGCAACAGATTGAAATCAGAAATTAGAAAGCTACTAAGGTAACACTCTACACTTCTCTCACAAGTGCTATAAGATCATATTCATCACTGTAAACACATGTCCAGACAAAGGACTTTCCAGGTTGCTTTTTTTTTCCACTGGAAATGTCACTTTGCTGTGTGGTGTAATAAAGCTAATGTTTGCTGGTAAATAGTTTGGGTTATACCAAGAAGCACAGATGTTCCGCTAGCAAGATATATGCCTATGCTCTTTTTTATTAGTTTTCATTTTTGACATCTTAGGTTTTCAGATGGAATTGTGTAACTAAATAATTTTAAATAGTAAATATTCGTCAGACAGCTGCCTTGTTCTTTCTAATGTATATTATTACTCCTGGGAATATAAAATGTCCTTGTAAGACTTCTCTAGATATCTTTTCTTTTGCTAACAAATAAATTATTTTTCAACCCTGAAATAGAAAACAGAAATGTAATTGTAGCAATATTGCTGCTTGCACGTCTTGCATTGTAATGCCCAGACTCTTGTAAGACTAAAGTGACCATCACAAATTGAAAGTGAACACTCTGGTGATTCTGTCTCAAATATTTTTGTTAGATGGATCAACAAAGTGAATAGCTTAGCTCCTCTAAATGGCTTTATGAAGTTTAACAAGGGGTTTACTTGCACAGATATTATTTGAGGTTACTTTTGCCAGCTTTACCATAATGGTCAGATAAACCAAGTCAATATTACCCTTTGGTAATATTAAACCTAACGCACAGTGAAATCAGTTTGACTGAGATGATATGCATTAAATGAGATAATGAACTACGTTGTAATTTATTAATTCCTATTATATTTATGGAATAAGAAATAAGAATCCTGAGTAATCCTAGACATCTAAACTGGTTTCAGCAGAGTTCTTCTGATGCATGTGAAGCACAAGGAATTAAGTTGGTGGGACAATAAACTTGGAGAATATGGTATCGTGGTCTGAACAGCCACAACAGTGACTTGTCATGTATCATCTGAATGAAAGTTATTTCTGCCCGGATGATTTTTTTCATATAATCAGGTTATTTAGCTCTGAACATTGCTACTTTACTTCTGTGCTCAACAAAAAAGAGGGACTGTGGAAAAAACCTTGCAAGTTAAAGTGAGTTTCCTGTGGTGCTGTGTTTGCTGTGATGCTAAGCAATGTGCTGCGGCTGAGCAAATGGACTGCTGACGATTCTGTTAACACCATGTTTCCTGCTGAAACTGTATTGAGACAGAATTCTATAGGTGATATTGGGAATCTAACATATCACAAGCAGTGCCTTCAGGCTGGATCAAAGTCCTATTGTGCTGGATGCTGTTCAAACAAGTAGTGAAAGGAAGTCCTTGCCCTTTTGAGATTATATGGTAAACAGGGTGGTAGGCGCAGGATGGGTATGTGCACAACTTAAACATAACCTTGGGCAAGTCAAAGCAGGTTGACAGCTAAAGAAGGAATGAAATTCTGGAATATATTTGCAATATGATGTTGTATTATATGGATCTGTAGCAAAGGCCTGAGGCAGTGAAGGTCCCCATTAGGACACCTGTTTGATCCAAGAAGCAGTATAGCTGCATTGTGCCAAAGCTAATTAGGCCAGAATTAGCTTGCACAGAACATTTTACTGCTTCTTGTCTAGAGGCTCCCATAATTCATAGCTCAAGGCCTCTGATGCTACTTAAAAGAAACTTTTTGTCTTCTATTAAGTTAAATAATTCCTGCAAGATTTTACATCTACTTTAAGAAGGTTAAATACCTAAAATTTTAGAACTTTTTAGAAAGGTTTTCTCAAGTGTTTAGTGGAGAGTGTCAGATTTGCAGCCTTGTTTTAAACATGCCAGAGGCTCTTCTTTTTAAATGCAAGGGAGCTCAACTTCAAAAGGAAGACAGCAGAAGTTATAGCTTTTACATAGTACCTGCCTTGTGTCCTTCTGTCTTTGTTGTTGGTATTGGTGTTTGGCTGAAGCAAGTAAAACTCATGTGTCTTAGTCTCCTTAAATTTAAGGTCGTTATGAAGAAATGTTTTACATAATTTGAAAGAACTTATAAAAATAAAGAAGCACCCCCTTAACCTTGAAGATCCGGTGTTTTCATTGTGAGTGCAAGTGTCCATGTCTACAACAGTTAGCCCATATTCAATAATTCATGGCAGCCTTGGGAATTAAGCACTGGTCAAAGTTAGTAGAGAATCAGACAGGGCCTTCTGTTGCTATTGCTATAGATATGTAATTGTGTTTGAAAATATTAAGTGACTTTGTGTGTGGCACTGCTTGTCTTTGAAACAAATATTTCTGCATGTCTCAATTTTACAGTTATAAAATACTTTTTGTTTAAAGAAGAATGTATTTATGTGACTATTGTCATGGTTCTATGTTGTAATATGTCACACAAAACATCATAGAATTTATAACTAGAAATTTTGCATTCACAAGAAAAGATAAAGAATTTTGCCTAGCCAAATGTATACTAAACTTTTTCTTCTCTCACTTACAGTGGTTTCTTAGAATTTCTAAAATAACTATGCACTCTATAAAGATTATTCCAGAGCTTGAAATATAAATAAATAGGTTAAGATTAAAAAAATTTTAAATAGATAAAAAAAAATAGGTTTTATTTTCTTTTTTAATGGAAAATGTTTTGCCGTCTTTGTCTTTCTGGATGATCATTAAGCATTTGAATGGTCTTGGAAACATGCAAGAAAGTGTAATCATGTCTGTATAATAATGCCTTGTATCCTCTTAAAACAGCATAAACATTCATCTTTGATGCCTGTATGTTCTGAAAGATCATCCAGCAGATTGAAAAGTGAGGAATGAGGAGGGTAAAGAGAGAGAGGAAAAAAAGGAAACTAGAAAGAAAAACAAGTGAGTTCCTGCCACATTTGCAAGAAACCAAATGGAATATAGAAATGAAAATCAGCTTTTCCAATCAGTATGCTAAAAGTATCTTAAGAATGTCAATCTATAGTATTAAATAAAGTAGGTGATGCAATCTGGCCCAGAGGGTCAAATAAAATGTCTCTAAGTCATATTAACAAACCAGCTCTTTGCTAGCTTCTGCAATTTTGTCTTTGTAGTCACTTTTTGTGGGACAGTTATGTAGGGAACTCGCTGATAATAAAATACACCTCAAAGATGAATGTGTGGATATTCAGAGTAGGTGAGAATTTACATTTGTATTGATATGGAAAAGCCTTATTATCTACAGGTATTTGAATTCTCAGGATCAAGGACAGAATTCCTTTGGTTTTGTTGTGCAAAGATTTGAGTTTTGTGCATCTGAAAAACTAACTCTGCTCTTGTGTCCCTGCTTGCTCTGTTTGAATGGGAGTATTGTTACCCAAAGCAGAATACAGATGTATTTACGTTTTCAGGCAGTAACACAAACATTCTGCCCAAGTAGCATAGCTCCTGGCTTGTGTGCAGAGAACATGCTGTTCACTCAGGGCTCGCTGGAACTTGCTGTTCTCTGCATGAGAAATGACAGTGTCTTTTGCATTAAATAATTTGCTAGCAAGTTTTACCTGTCATGATGATTCGGAGAGCTAGCAATGCTCAAGCATGCTGTAGCCTGGAATCTGAATTTCAGACTGTAGGCAGTTTGTTAACTTCCTTGATGTATCATGTTCTAAATACGATCTCATTTATATCTCTAGTTCTGACAAAACAAACCAAAATCTTTTTGAATTGTCACGGTCCTAGGGTCTTCAGTAAGGACTGTAAGTATATATTTTGTAGTTTTCCAAACTATAAAATGAAACTATTTTGGTTCAGTAATGTATTTGAAAAGCTGAAGGGAGAAAAGTAGCTTTTTGTGTATTTTATATATTATATGTATGAAATTAGATGTGTATAAAATTTTTATCATAGTGTGGATGACAAAAATTGTATTTTATGTGTGTTTAGATGTGATCTGAGGGTAAGATAGGAACTGAAGTGGAAGAAGGTGGAAGGTGGTTTTATGGCCTGTGACAGAAACCGAAAAGGATATAGATGGAATAAAGGGACTCTGCAGTATAAATTGACCTGACAAAGCTTGAAAGCTGCTTTATCCTCTGTTTCACTGGTAAACCAGAACTTTTAGAACATAAGAGGTGTGCATGCTGTGAAGTGTGATTAATCGAATCTATGTTTGTCTGCAGTTGTAGTTATCCTCAACAGTTCTCCCAAATCTTTTCTGGTTAGTTAAGAAAAATTGCATTTGACTGCAGAATATAAATGTCTGACACAGTAGGGGAAAGCAATACAGCTGATCTTGCTATGAAGAATTTCAATATGTGTTCAATTAGTATTGTGTTTCAATTAGTATTTGGTGACAACTATATTTCCCCTAAGGTACCACATTTTGCAAATGCAATTAAAAATAACAGTGAGCACATAAGCCCCTTGTTAAAAATTAAGTGTCTTAATATATTTCATTTTACACCATTTAAAGTACTATATGTGATAATTTATGATGATTTACCCCCAAACAAGAGATAAGGTGTGGTTGTACATGTACAAAAATTTACATGCACAATTAAATGTTGAATTTTTTGATGCTGATTTTGCTTGCTGTTTTTAAACCTTGAATATAAAATTTCATTCAATCTCCATCAAAAAATGTTAAATTTTTCTTTAAAATCAATATCTAACAGTAAAGACGTCTATTCCTTATCTTATTATCTAGGGATCTTCTCCCTAAACTCTTTGAGCTCTGGGCACTGATGTCAAGGTTTGTGGTTTCATTAATTTATAGCCAAGGAATCTGCACTGATTCCTATCCTTCTGTGTCTTCTTTCTGGCTTCATGAGTAAATTGATATAGAAAAGAAGATATATTTGTATGAGAATGTATTTTCTACCTTCATTACACTCAGTACACATATACATTGATATAAAATTAGTGTGGTAATTAGATATGTGCACAAACCATTACTTACATAAAGAAAACCTATAAAATACAAATTATACTTGAAAAACCTCTTCAAAATTAAATCAAATGCCGAGTTTTTTAATATTTGCACTTTTCAGAATCTGAATACTCTATGCAGCTTCTGGGCTCAGCTCATATGGAGGTTTGAACATCTGTGGCTCATCCATGTAAACAGATGGTGAGATCTGTAATGTCCCAGGCATTTGTGGTGAGACGTAGTGTTCAGCAGAAATGTATCTGTACATCCACCTCTTTTTTGACCATTAAAAAGATTGGCCTTGTTCCAGCCTTTCTGTATATGAAATTTCTAGAAGAGTGCAGCCCTTGATCTTCAGGAACATACAGTCTGTTATTTGCCTTTGCTATCTCCATATGGACACTTCCTATTAAGATATTTAATTACGAAGAGAGGGGAAGGTGTTAATCACTAACCCTTTTTATATAATAGATTCCCAGTTAGTGGATATAGCACAGCATGTGTGTATATGGTAAATAAAACAATTAGCTGAGATTTAAACCACCAGTTATCAATATGCTTTGAGTTTAATTAAAATTAAAAGTTATAGGAACATGTACCTAATGTCCTGTTAATTGACGTTGTGAGGTATTTTTATTTAAACATAAACCTCTCCTTTGAAAAAGCAACTGTTGCTCTGAATAATCTCTTCAAGTTTATTTTGGATGAAGACAGCTACTCCCCATGACAAAACAAAGTCTGAAAACATAAATTGTGGTCTTAACAGTCATTTCCTGAAGTCTTCTCACAGAAATAACACTATGGCCCTTTATTCAAATATTCAGATTGAATTGCTTTTGTGTGCATAGCTTTGGAAATACTAATGTATGGGACAACCGATGGGAAGAGATAGTCATAATACTGATGTTCCCAAAAAATGCTGATCAGCGGTCTAGTAATTTCTCTGTTCAAGAGAAATAATGAAATATGACTTCTAAAACCCAGGGAATATGTAGCAGTAGAAAAGAGTTACATCACTGTAATGGGATGAATATAACCTCCTATGTCCATGTTTGAGTGCAACACTGAAATTCAGCAAGATTAGAAAAGAAAAAAAAGAGTCTCAAGTCTCCTGTAGGTTAGCAACATTTGTTGGCATACACGATAGGGCAGGAAATGTATAGGGTAAAAGGTAGAAAATTATCCAGGAAATGTCTACTTTTGCAGTGTTTTAGACTGAGAAATTTGAAGGTGATGTTTATGGATAAAAGACCTGATTTTCCCTACCTCATCTTCTTTTTGAATGTGCTGTTTCAATGAAGGAAGAATTGCTCACTTTTGGACATTATTTCCTCTAGCTTCAGCTACTCATTCTTAATTCTGTCTCTTAGTGAGTCTTATTGAAGTTAAGAGCAAAATATCACCTTCAAATTCTGTTATTAACATGTGATAAAATCATTCTAAGTATTTCTCAGTCCTGGCTAAGATTCTAAGATTTTAATGTAATCCCTGGGTTTAAATACTCTTGATCTATCTGAACTATTTGGAATATTACTTCAAAAATTCCTGTCTTCATTGAGGATGCTTTTCAAACTTAGAAGGTTTTCATGGCTCATTTAAATTTCTGCTTTCAGAGATACTAAGCAATATAGCATGTCACTTGTATTAGTGTTAGGACGGCCTGTTCTGGAAAAAACCCCACACATATTCTCTCTGGAATTTGCTCTTTCATGGTCATGGTTTGCTGCAAGTGGACCAGTAAGAGTTATAACTGTACTTGGCTGATAGAAAACAAAGTCTCTTCTGCTCTTGTGACTATTTTTTTTTCTTTTCAAAACTGAGATCTGTTTGCAGGACTGCAACGTTAAAATCCTTAATAATTCAGGTATGAATTTCCCTATGAACTTAGGACCATGCACTCAGTCATGTTATGTAGCTCTGTATCTCGTGGTCCTAAACCAGTTCAAGTTTCATTTGTTTATTTATCTCTCTCTCCACTCCCCATACCCACCTCCCTCGTGAGAAGTATATAAATTGATGTTGAAATTATGCTTTGATGCAGAAAATTTCTTTTACGTGAAATTTGAGCAGTATGAAATTTGATATGTCCAGTAGGCTCTGGAGTGATGAGGGTACTTAAAGGTCAAACAACAGCCTAGGACATTAAGAGCTGGAGGAGACAGACACAGTGAAAACTTGTCTGTTCTTACTGGAAACTGGTCCCACCATGTCTTACCTTCCAGACCATGCTGGCTGAAAGAGCTGGCACAGTGCCAGGAAACATGTTTGTAGTTCCTGTAGTGGATCAGTGGTCCAGGGTTCAAACTTGTGCCCCAGTCACCCTTTGTTTAGCTTTTGGGAGTTCAGGTCTGTCCAGTGTGTTTACTCATCGAGCTGCTGTGTTGCCTTTTGTGTGGGTAACTTCTCAACCTGCTTCCTATTCCAGCTGATCAGCTTCCTGGTCTGCTGCTCTTTGCTTGCTTGGAAAGGCAAGTCCTCCCCAGGCAACAGCCCTCTAGTTGTCCAAGGAAGGGCATGTCCGTGAAGAAAACCCCACAGGTAAGAGGAAATGCTCTCTCCAAAGCAGGGACAGGACATGCAGGATGCACACTGCCAGAGGAACCCACTGCATGCTTTGTGCTAAATTTGTATGTCAGGGCTTTGGGCACAGTCTGCAGCTGACCTGGGAGTCCCCAGAGGTGTGGCCCCAGAACAATCCCCTCTCTGCTTCAGTTGCCTTGCTGCAAGTTTGCTCTGGGAGTTTTGGGTAAAAAGGCTTGAGAAAGCTGTGAGTTAAACACTAGACTGAGATTTTGCATGGGAAGCTGTATAGGAACTCACACGTTTTTTATATTTACAACATGCAGAGATAGCAAAAAAGGAAACACACAAAATATTTTAAAGTTTAAACAAGAAGTTAAGCTAATGGCTTTCAGTAGGGTTGTCTGCTTCAAACTAGGTGCTAATGTAGTTCCTAGCTGTTTTGGATTAGTAATGCATTTCGGATACTCACAGTGAAGAGTTTGAAGAAAGTATCTTTTGCTTTTGTGTATTGCAGTATATTTAGATCAAAGCCTGCAGATTTTTTTCAGTTCATCATAGGGATAACCCATGACAACTTAATGTCCAGGACTTTTTTCAGTACTTTGTATTTTCTTAGTCTGTTGATTTGATTCACACCATAATATGTCTAACTATTCAATCTTACATAGTTACTTTATTTTGGATAAAGTTGTTAACACACGTGGGGAAAAAAATTATCATTCTGCTTCAGGGAATTGTTTGATATGTGCATTAAATAAAAATCTAAAAACTTAGATTGGAGATTCCTTAGGAGATCTGAAATTATGTTGTTTGAGACAGTTAATCCATGATCAGACAGGCTATAAAAATATTAATACATACACACAAACATACAACACACAGATATATCACTGGGTGAGAAAAATCTGAACTCAGATCTGAACCCTACTATTAAAGAACCAAATCTTACAGGTACTAATTTATGTGCAAAGTCTTGCTGATGTTTCAAAGTAAGCTGTACTCTGTGATGATCAGATATTCACTAGTGACTGCTTTTAAAGACAACTAGTTTGGAAGGCATACTATATAATTATGACAAAATGACAATTTATAGTAATTTACACATTTCCTTCTTCTTTTTTCCGTAATTGCTACTTAAACTCATTTTCTCATCATTCAGATTTCTAGGTCATCCACTGTCAAACTAATTTTGGAATTCAATTACAATTTTACTAATAAAATTCAGTGAAAGAGCTTCTAAAAAACTATATAAATAATAAAATTGGAAACAGTCTATTTTAGCATACTGCTAAAATAATTTGTAATATTAATCCATTCATAAAATTAACTTGATAATTCTAAATGTTTAAATGAATCCAGTTACATGACAAGATTTTACATGGAACTAGATTTGAAGAAATATAAACACTGTGACTTTGCACAACCAGTCCACGCTAATTTCAATTTAAATCTTTGAAAACAAAATTCAGGTAAAACATGAGACTGTTGCAAAATTTTAGGTCTCCTACTGCCAGTTACCTGTGCAGATGATTCACAAAGGGAAAACAAAGCAGATATGATCAGCAGTTTCATCTGCATTTGCCTCCTTGGGACAGTTCCATTTATGGACACTGGAATTCTGAGTTTATTTTCAGGTTTTCTGGTGTATTATTGTTCAGCTTGAAGAAGTCTCTGGGGAGAACATTTCATTATTTAGGAATATTTGCAGAGGTAGTTAAAACACATTCCTACACTTGCTTCACTTACGCAAATTTTTTATTGCTTTCTCCAAATTAACTGAATCCTTCAGCTAACCTGTATCCTGAATATTCAGTTTGAAGCACACATCTGTTAAGGGAATTTTTACTCCAAACAAATGATGCTTGGCAAAATTTACCAGGAGCTGAAAATACGTTTGTATGAGAAGAAGAGTGAAGGAATTTTTATCTAAGAAGTGTAGCTGGAGGGTGCTTAGCCGTCCTTATTGCACGAGCCTTATGTGGTTACACCCACAAAGTTGGCATCAGTCTCTTCAGACAGCAGTGGGGAAGGGGAGCCTCTGGTGCAGCCCCCAGTCACAGTGGTGCTGGGGGAGATGGCAGCAGATTCACAGTGAGGAACCACTGCAGCTGTAGCTGTGGCAGTATTTGCTGTCTTGCTGCCTTCTGTACTGAGAGGTGCTTCACACACTCACCCCTGAACCAGGACAGGCATGTGTTTGTTGTTGTCTGACAAAGCATATCTGTGTACCAGCATTAGCCTGGCTTGGGATGCAGCTGACCATCTGGACCCTGCATTTCTAAAGGATTCTTTCCAAATCAGGCTTAGCGTTCCCCTCTGCTCCATATTCATCTGGTTTTGATACTGTTTCTTTGGAAATATGTTGCAAATACACACTGGGCAGATTCTGTACAGCAGGAGGCTTTCACCTTCATATTTTAAAGAGCAAATTATAATTTTTAATCTATATATTTGCATGTTTTTAAAAATATTTTTTAGAGCAACTCAAATGAAAATGTAGTTGTAAATTGAAAAGAATTTTAAAAAGCTTTGCACAAGGTTTTCAGAAGAAACGAAAATTTTAAATTGAAGTTTACCGGTTTAATTCCTCACAGCCATTCTTTTATATGTAAATGATTACATATAAATGAGGTAAATATTAAGTACCACTATTATGATACTTGTATTAGTTTTGTTTAAAAGCCACTGAGAAAAATACAAAACTATATTTTCTTTTTCCTGTTTCAATACTGGGTGAATGTTGAAAGGAATCTGTATAGATAATTTGGCTAAATGAAGAGATTTGTGAGGACGGTTCCCCAGATCCAACTTCTCCTTTCCAAAGCAAAGTCAGGAATGAATCTTCCTGTTGAAATTAATGTCAAAGCTACTGAAAGATAAAATGCATAGGGTTCTTTCAGCTCCTTAGGAGACTTCACGTTTTGTTGAGAAACTGACTAATGCTTATGACACTTTAAGCTGAATATGCAGCCTAAAATCATACTTTTTTTATTATATTTGTGACTAACAATCTCCTGTTTGCTTTTAATTACAATAGAGAGAATCACAGAGTAGTTGTGGCTGGAGGTCTTTTAGTCCAATCCCTTTGGTTACCTAGACTGGGTTGGCCACATCTATGTCCAGTCAGGTACTTCCCTTAAGATTGCTGAATACTTTAGTTTCTTTGGTGGGAAAATGACTCCTTTCAGAAGATTTTCCTTTAAAAAATATGTCTTTCTTTCACACCAGCAACACAAACAGCTCTCAGACTATGGAAACAAGAAAGTTTGAAAATTCTTTTTGAAGAAAATTTGGAATGAGAGAATTGCCTTGAGGCTCACCCAGTTATCACAAACACAGAACTATGTCTACAAAATAATCAAGGTGATCTACAAGATATATCAGGAAATCTTGACTAAGGCAGCAAAAACTGGGGAAAACAGGAAAGAACAAGAACCTGTATCCAAGTTTGTCCCCAAACAGTTTGCAGATTAAACATTATTTTCATTAAGGCATGTACTTGCGGAAGGAGCAGACTTGCTATTTGTTGACTACAAGATAAAAGCCCTTCAGGTATTCGTGTGTATTTCTATAGTAAAAATACACATTGACGGATTGAGAAGAAGGGAGCAGTAAATACTTGGATATTTACCTATGGTGGAGTGTAAGCACTGCCTATCCTAGTTTGTTCTTTACTTGCGTTCTTCTTCCTTTACTGGATGTTTGTGTATTGCACAGATGTTGGCATTTCTAACTTTCAGGTTAACCTCAATGTGTCCTTTGTCTAACTCTTTGTCAATGCAATGGAATGGGGATCTAGAGGTAGAAACACATGGGATAAATCTCTTGTACAGTAGCAGGTAATGTAAATAGAGTATTTTTTTATGTATTTACATTAAATGTTACAGGCATTTGGAATTGGCTATAGCGTAAAATAGAAAATCAAACAAAGAGACTGAGCACCATGATCTTTCCAGACGTTATTGTCATGAAAATAACTCAATAGTTGGGAGGAAATCAATGTCCTTCAAGGATGCCTCATATCATCAGGTAGTCTCTTCTAACGTTTATGAGTTAATCTATAAATATTTGGTGCTGTCTGTGCCCTAACTGTGTTTTGCCAGAAAGTTTTGCAGGATTTTTTTCTCTTATGGTAGGGCACTTCTTTTGCTGGCAAAGAGCCTCAGAGAGCTTGCTGTACTGCTATCACAATAATAGGCAGGATAGTTTTTTGTGCTTAGATATGTTTGGACTGATGCTTCCTTCAGTAGAATGGTATCCACAGTCTCTCTGGACCATCTGTGCTGGTGAACAGCCACCCTTACAGGGTGCCTGCCACCCCTTGCTGGTGCTCTCTGTGGCTACAGAGCTGTTCTGCTCCTCAGCCTCCTGGGCACCCCCACCATGTCCTGCCAAAAGATGCAAAGTGCCTGCCTGATCTCTGGCATCAGAAGCAAAATGCAAAGAAAGCCCATGAGGGCAGTGGTAGAAGAGAGGTAAGGGCCTTTTTTCAACCATGAAGGTCGAAAAGCCATCAACCAGCCCTGAGGACTCTCTCCATTTCCTCTATCTTTCCACACCCTTGGAGAGTCAGCGTGGCTCTCTGCCACAGGTTACCTGCATGAGGTGTTAGGGAAGGCAGAGGCACCACTGGTGTCTACAGTTTTGGCCTGGTGGGGATGGTTTAACCTCAGGTCAGATTCCTGGTAAGAGGCCAGTGACCGTGAACACAAGGGCTTGGCACTGAGGCAGTGGGACCAGGCAGGTGGGGAATCCAGCTGACTTCCTTGGTGTGAAGAGCCTTGACTCAGCTCTCATGGGACAAGGTTTCACCTATGATGTCCACTGGGAAGGCCCCACAGAACACAGAGAATGATTGAGTCTGGAAGGGTTCTGTGGAGGTCACCTCGTGCAACCACCAGCTCAGGCAGGGCCTCCTAGAGCCAGTTACCCAGGGCCATGAACAGGGCCTTTCCAAGGATGTGCAAGGAAGGAAATTCTACAGATTCTCTGGGCAACTTGTGCCTGTGCTCTGTCATCCACCTAGTATTCAGAGGCAGCTGTCTGTATTTCAGTTCTTATCCCTTGCCTCTTTTCTTGTCCCTGGGTAACACTGGCCCACCATTCCGCCAGCCTTTCCTCCTATGTGGATAGTCCATTCCCTGGAGCTCAATCAGTCCATCTTATTAACTCTCGGAGTATTTCCTTGCATTTTTTGGTCAAATGTTTTCAAACTGTCCTTTCAAAGATATTTGAGGCTTTTGTCAAGTCTCAAATAACAGTAAAGGAAATCAAATTTAGTCCCCATGAGCCAATAAGATATTTGATAGGATTGGAGTAATGAAGTAAATTTGCTGAACGATATGACTAGGATAACACTATTAACAAGCAGTAATATTTCAGGCTGTGATTATAATTTGAATCATTAGTTCTTCCTCTTCTTTCATGACCCCTTCCAGCCCTCCCCTTTAAATATTCAGGAAAGTATGTTTCTTTCACCTGTGCCAGCAGTAGGTCTCAAACTATATTTATTAAACTCTAAGAAGGGTCACAGCCTACAGGATGCAATAAAGGGCTGTGTAATATTGTGCTGCAGCGCAACTCTTACAGCTTTCTGTGAGTCCTCTCGGAGTATGAAACTATCTTGGCTGGTATTTATTTAGCAACAAAAGCACCTGTAGAAATGAAACCAGGATCTAGCAGAACTGAGAATTAAGGAAGTGTTTGTCTTTGGATGACAGATTCCATGAAGGCAAAAATTAATTTTAAGTTTATATACAGAGTGTTCTTGTGAACTGAATCTCATATTATTTTTTTATGTATATAAGTGTATCTTAAATATTTTTTGCTATAGGCAACAGCATTGATCTTGCTGTATTCCATTGGAGGGTTTTGCCATTTTATTCTTGTTAGTTTCAAAAAAGAATGTGAGTCAGAATTTTCTCCAGGGTCCAGATAAGACTCCCTCTCACCACCTATGGTTGATGCTTTGGGTAAAACAGATATGCCAGAGACAAAGAAGAGCATATTTGCCATTTTCTATTGGTGGGATATTTCTGAAAAATAAAGGAACTGTTGGCTTGGGAGAAACTTGTTAGAGAAGAATGTTCCTGTTTTTTCAGATTACTTGGCGCTTATCACTACAACAAAAGTGACACTATTTGTAAGAAAATTTTATAGCATTTAAATGAGCTACACTTAGGGCTCAGAGGGGATGGTGAACAGCTCTTTTGGGAGTTTGCCCTCAAAATTGTCAAACGTGGGCTTTGCTGTAGATGGTTCCAAGCCTTGCAGGCCCTGATGAATGCATTCACTGGGGTTGAATGGGGTCATCTGCTAAAGCCATGAACTGTGGTACTCTGGGAATTCTAGATATTTATTCATCTATGCATGATCACCTCACTTCTTATGAAGTAGCTTCCGAAGTCACTCAAGTGCTCTCAGGATTAATTATTTTTTTCCACTACTGCCTTTTATTAAAATGCACTGAGAAGGAAAAAAGCTCAAATAAGTTGTTTGATAGAATAATTCTTATTTTCCCCTTCTTTGCAAGAACTGCCTGTATATTTAAACTTACTCTTTCATAATATGTTCTTAGAAACAGCATGTCTGAAATACTTCCTTGGTAAATCTCCTGTTTTCATCCTGGAACTTGGTCTTGAAGGCAGCTCCTGCATGACAGCCTGAAGAGAAGGGTGGAAGCTAGACAAAGTGCACCAGTGGGTGAAGAGCTAATGCTACAATATGGAAAATGAAACAAATATATTTCAGTTGGAAATGTGGATTTCCAGGTGATTCTTCTGTTGACTCAGAACTTAATGGCGGCTTTGGGCTTCTGTAAAATGCAGCGAAAATGCCAGTAAGTCCAGGAAGGTGAGCAATAGGCTTTTTCTGAGAAGAGAGTGGGATAGTGGGAGTGCACACACATAAAGAACTGTATGATTAATGTATACTGTAAACATGTTATAGATATGCATGCAGGGCTTCTTCTCTTGATGTCCTTAAAGGCTATGTACAAGTAATTGTGGTAATCGTGGTAGAAGTGAGAAATCAAGGTAGTTCTGCAGAGAGATCCATGACGCTATGTCAGTAATGGCCCAAATAAATTTTGTAAAAACAATGTAAAACTAGTAGTAGAGAATATCCAAAACAGTACATTTGAACTTAGTGAGAGTATTTGCGAAGAAGAAAAATATAGTGCTAAGAATCGGGGATTTTTAGCCTGTGAGCAGTAGCTGATTACACAGAGAAAACCTTAAGAAAACAAAGCGCCAGCAGGTAAGAAACTGAGTATGCCTTTCCAAGATGCCAAAAGAACCCTGCAAATGAAATTCAGATGTCAAGAAGCATGCCTAATTGTAATGAAGCTGAGAAGCAATAACTCCTTTAAATATACCTCTAAAATAAATAAAAGGGGTTTTTTTGGTGGGGTTTTTTTTGCTTTCAGTATGAGAAAATTAAAGGAAGCAGAAAATGAAAACAAAAATTGTCTCAAATTAATTGCAAAGTAGAAGTCAAATATGACTCATAAGCTAGTAAAGATGACTCAGTTGCCAATTTCAACACTTTCAAAGAAAAAGTGACATTTACACTAAAACATAGCTGTGGAATTTGTTGACCAAAAATGAAGATAAGGATGTTTGAGTGGTGGGAACTTGCAACTTACTGTTTACAGTCTGTGTTCCCTGACTTTGCGTTTCTTAGTTTAGTTATGCTTCATCCAGGAAATTTTATTATGAGTGGGCATGCCTGCCAAGATGGTGCCATTTAGGGTTAAACAAGACAGCCTGGTATATAAAGCTGCTCAAGTACACTAATGTTTCATGCTGATTTATTTTCTTAATAGGGCAAGTTTTCTAAACTTGGCTTTAGCTAAGAACTGAAGGTTGATTTCATATGTCTAAACAGGGGAACCCACAGAAGAAAGTTTTAGACAACCTTTTGTATGCTTCAAGGTATCTGAAGGTTAAAACTACAAAGGGAATTTATGCTCCTGTTTCCTTTGGAAAAACTTATTAGTTGTGTATTTACACAAGTAAGTGCCTAGCTAAATTTTAAATGTGTTTTTATTATGACAGTCATTATGGATGTTGGGAAAAGACATGCAAGAAGCTAAACACGACAAGAGCCCTTAAATTGAATATATTTTTCTTCCTGACAGTCCAAGTTTTTGTTATGCATCTTTCACAGGAAAATCCCTGAAATTTATTAATAATTCATCTTCAAGCGTGTCTGGCTTAGCTAACATTGCTCACTGACTTTTTAATATATCAGCCATGAATAAGAATTGTTCAAGTAGACTTGGGATTCTGCAGAGAAAATTTAAAAATATTTATTTACTTTTATGTGCTACACTTCACACTCATTACCACATGTTTAAATGGAGTGCAAATACCAATAACAAAATGATTTATAATGGGAAGCTGGCAAAATGGCATCTAATCTTCTGTTTTTCTTCAAAGTAACTTATAATTGGTATTTTAAAGAGAATATGCTCAGGCTATTTATGGCCAAAATAAATTGATAGAACATATCTTCAAGCCAATAAAGCATAATCTCATATTACAGTGGAAAATTAAAAATTAAACCATTATTTAGAGTAAAAAAATTAATTAAAGAAATATTGTATCTTTCTGAATGGAAGAGTTCAACAATAAATGACATAATCAACAAAAATAAGATTGTCCACTTATAAGGCTTTCTTAATTTAAGGTTGTTTGATGATTTGAAAGCAGTTAATCTTCTTTAGGTGTCCTATCCTTATAAATATTTTATTAGTCCTAGTTAACAAGCCAAATTGAGGTATATCATAGTTAAATTATTTGCCTAAATTAAGAAAATCAATTTATCATTTATATAATAATAATTGATTGCATATTTCAAGCCTTTTGAGGCTGTCCAGTGAAAATTTTTGAGTCCCATTGTATTTTTGTATGGGTATAGGAGGACAGTACTTTAGAAAATAAGCAAGAACACCATATGGCATTAGAACTCAGACTGATTTCTCCCCTTTCCTCTGTACCAAGAGTGAAATTCCTCAATTTGCCCTAGATATAGTAGGGGCATGAAACTGGTACTGCACCCAAAAGTTTCCCTACTGCTCTATGGGAGACACATGGTTAAGGTGGAGTAAAGCTGATTGTGCATGTTGAAATTCAATGGTAGACATAAATTTCTGACAAAAACTTAATAGTCACAGGGGGATCACTGTGTTTAAGTTAAAGAAATAAGAACAAATATACCCTTTGGGTGCAATGTAGAAATGCACAAAAGAAGAAATCCTAATTTCTAATCTTAGATACTACAAGTTTATTCTCTCATGTCACTGTTGCTTGTGTCAGTAGTCCTTTATTCAATGTAAAATGGACCAAAACCAGATTTTAGATGTTTTGTCAGTCTGATATTATCTGATGTTTATTTACTTTTTCTACTTCTCCAAGGACTAGTTTGGATCCTTATGATTTAAGACTTGTCATAATTAGGGATTTTGTACTTTTCTGCATGGAAAGTCCAGTGCAGACTGTATATGGCATTTTCAGGCATCTGATAAGAATCAAGGGAGATGCAGGGCAGAGGACTGCTTTATTTAGAAGTGTATGTAAAAGGAAATGCCCTCAGAAAGTTAGTTAGCTGGAGCAATCTTAATAGCAAGATTTGTAAAAGTAAACATGTTAGGTCATTTTAAAAAAGCACAGACCTTGATAATATACATGTGCACATAAAGACATCAAAACATCATTTTAAATTATTGTCTCTTACATTGCCCATTTAATAAACTCCCCTTTTTAAAAATAAAAACCTCCCCTTTTTTTAAAAATTTCAAAAAGTGTCTTCTCAAAAGCTTTGCTAGTGTTTAGTAGTAACACTTAAAAGTATCACTGTGAACATGTTTGTTATTGGTATAACACCACCCAATTTTGGTGGATAAAAACAAGATTCTGATTTAATTTGGACGATGTATGTGAAATGGCATTCCCTAGATGTATAGGCATGCAATAATGAAAGCTCCTGCTTTAATGTGGCTGTAATTTTGAGGAGTTTCTGGCTTTCAAGTTCAGAGTTCTCTTGGCCACGAATGGCCTAGTGCAGAGTTCTGCACTCAAAGCTGCAGATATTGCATAGTTTTTCTAAAGGGGTTGGGAAAAAAAAAGGCTTTTTGCTGTCCTTACCAACGCAGAATTGCAGTTGCATTTTGTAACAGTCACTTTCTGAGCCTTTTGTTCTGCCAGTTGTTGGGTAAATTTTGCCTGGATCTGTATTGTTTGATCCCTTTCCATGAGCTGATATTAGCTCTTGTCCCATTAGTCAGAGTTCAGCAGAGATGCAGACCATTTCTCAGAACATCATTGTCTGTCTCTCAGAAAGGTTATGAGTTTCATGAAACTGGTCATGACATTCTTCTATCCACCCCCTCAGGGTCTACAGGGTAGTAAGAAGCTGCAAAATTTGACAAACTAGATAAATATATGTCTTAAAGCAAAGCAGCTGTTCAACTTCCCCCTTCCCCCTCACTGTGCAGTTCTGGGAGTACAGTATTCTCATTGCTATATTCCCACACTTCAGTGGTCAGTATCATCCTGACCTGTGTCCTCGCTTCTAAGGGTTGGTTTTTACTGTTTATTTATTTTCTGGGCAAAAATGTCAGTTGATGCTTTATTTCAGAACAGACAAGCAGGGCAGTTTCCTTCCTTTTTTGTGGTGAGACCAGACCCATGATGAACACAGAAAGCAAGCTGTAGTTCTCCAAAGTTCGATGATATGCTTAATGTGTTCCATTACAGGAACATGCTCCATGTGTTCCACCCTAGCAGGAGAGGAGCTGACCCCTTTGAGAGCATCTGAAACACTGGAGCACATTAACGCATCCCTGTTGGAGAACGTCAGGTGAATTTTGCTAACTTAGGCTCTGTTCTGCAGGCATGTGCAGCAGCTACTTGTTGTCAAAGCTGCTGGCACAGCCTCTATCTTAGGACAACTTAACACTGAGTGTCTTTTACTGGCTTGTGATGTTCAGATTATGCTCATCATTCTTCCACTGATGTAGGAGGAAAAGTGATCTTCTAGTTGCCAAGGAGTTGAAAAACATTCAGAAACAAAGGCTATGTAATCAAACCAGAAGTGTTTACGAGAGTCCATAAGCAATAAGTAGGGTGGTACCCCTATCTGCCTGGACGTAAATATTCGACATCACCCAAACCTTCCAGTGGTTTAAACACATATGCCTTGTTTCCCACCTCTCCCACTCTGCATTAGTATTCTTTTTATCCTTTTGAGAACAGATTAAAAGCAAGCAAGTAGCGATATTTTATCCTGGTGTATTAGTAAAGCAAATGCCCTTTTCTTCAGAAAGTGCAAGGGGAGTAGACAGTAGTTTGTATAGGTATAGAAGTCCGGTATGTCTCTGTTTGGTGCTGCTGGAATCAGTGCAGTTATTATTAAGGCTGTTTGGAGTATTGCTTTGAAACAAGGTACACAAGCTCAGTTTGACTACAGGATGTGAGCAGTCCAAGGAATCATCTCCTGGCCATTTCTAGTCACAGTCACCTTTGAATGTTCAAGTGGTCCTGGGGAATTGGCTCCATGGGCTTTTTTGCAAGTTCTCTTTTTTCCACCAAGGTTTTTCCTGGTGGCTTTATTCCTTATTGCTTTGGCTCCTTCTTGGGTACGAGCTTCCTTTTGGCTTTGCTGGGAATTAAAGCTCCTGCTTACCAAGAATCATGTGCATCTATACCTTCCTAATTTTCTTACAGTTTTCACCTTTCACAAATACTTTCATTAGCTGGATACTTTATTTTATGTTTAGGAATTTTCCATTCCTCTGGCCTGCCTCTTTTCTTCCTACCAGCAAAATAAGAAAGAATCTTTCACCAAGATTTAACTTACATTTTATTTTAGGCCAAGGCTCTTTGTTCACTAGAAGTCTTTCTCTCTCTGTCACTAAATTTCCTTATTTGGAGTAGGTATGCATAGGCTAGCATCCTTGTCTCTTAAATTCCAGGAATGTTTCTGGCAAAACAAAGTCTTGAAAACAAATACCTAGAAACTACTGCAGCCTCTTACATTAAATCACACTTTTTTATAAACTCAGTTCACATATTCCCATGCTTTTTGCGTGTTTTCTATTGAAGGAGTTAAATTCGAGTTAACCATTATTTTCCAGAAACCTTAAACATCATGAAAGTGAGGGCCTGTAAGAGAAATGTAAGCTAAAGTAAAACAATAGTCTCCTACATGGGTAAGCAAATGTTATGGCATTTCGCTTCAGTAATTCATTATGAATCATAGTAGTTTTATGAGTTCTGAGCCAGAGTTAATCTACTGTCTCCAGTCTGACCTGTGGCCGCCCCTATGTGGCAACGAATGCAAGTGAGTAGCACATACTTAGGATCCCCCTTCTAACATAGGCCATGGCTTGATAAACCAGCATTAGATGTCTGTTTCTTTCTTAATCCTCTGGAAAGCAAGTGGGAATCCTTAAGGCTTGCAGTACTGGTATTGGGCATAATACTTGCAGCTTCCCTCATCCCTCGTGTATTTCGGCACAATAAAGACTTGAACTATGTGGGATCTCCGTTTTTATCTGCAAATCCACAGTTAGAAAAAGGTCATGTCTGTCACCAAATCTAATGAAAACAATATGTTTTAGTGTTCTCAGTGAAGCAAACTCTGGAAATTCCTTTCAGGTGACATGAGATGTTTTGTTTCTGTTTTAATGATAATTCTATGTTCTCCAAAACTATAACAATATGAGTTCTGTTGAATGGCAGATAAAAATGTTCCTTTTCTAAAAAGGTCAAAGCACTTCAGCTATATCAAAATGTGTTTTAGCTCTGAAAATGCCTTTCTGAAGCAAACTTTCTTTGAAATGAAGAAATTTCCACATAGTATTTTTTTTCTTGATTAAATGCTTCCTTGAAAATTTTTTAACAAGTTTAGTTAGTGCCTAGAGAAATGTCCCATAGCTCATACTTCTTAGGCCTCTAGATGGAAGCTGTTTTCATCTCTAACTATAGTCTCTTCAGGTTTGCACTCCTGGTTGTTTCAGTGATGAGAATAAAAATGTATTTTTTCCTTCAGGTTAATTTTTTGATATTGTTGTGTGATGTACTGCCAACAGTTTCACCCACTCTGGACTAAAACTTGCAAGGACCCCAGGTGGGATTTCCTCTGTGCAAAGCAACCAACCATCTGTGTCAGACAAGCACAACCACAGGCCACATGGATAACCAAGAAATTTTCTGTACAGCAGCAAACACATCCAGAAGTTTAGAAACTAGGTTGCCAACAGTCTTAAAGCATTTTAATGATGAGTAGAAGGAAGTTACGAATGGCTGTTAAGCCATTCTTTCAACAGGCTGGAAGCCTGGTTCCAAAGCAGGAAAATGCTTAGCTGCATGCACAAAAGAAAAGGGTAGAGTTAATTAGTAATTAGTAAGAAAGTTTTGTAGTGAAATGCACCATCTTCAGCTGAAGATTTGAGGTGCGTTCTAAAGAAGCAAGGAAACTGAGACATGACAGTATCCAGTTGTGAAAAGTATGGTGATTCTTGATATTGAAGTCTCTTGGTGGAAATAGGCAACAAATGCAGTGAAATCAATGGTGAAGAAGTAAATACGGAACGGAGAGTAGTTATACTCTGATATGAGATTCTGAAAGAAAAAAAACCCCTTTAGACATGATGTTTTAGAGTTGTTGTCACATTAAAAAAATCCAGAATTAAATTAGCAATCTTTTCTTCCAGAAGTAAATTATGCAAAATTAGGACAATATTGTTAAGCTGGACTGCCAGGCCTACGGATCTATCACTCCCTTTTTTCCAAGTGATTGACTCTAATTCTTTTGATCAACTGGAGTATATCTAGCAGATGATTCAATTTACCATAGGGTAATGGTAGAAGCAGTAACTTGTTTCTATAAATATTTTTTATATTTAATTGAGATTGGACATGATGGACATGGCTCCTTAGAAATTTAAATTGGTAGTTTTAAAATGTAGCTGCAAAAGTAACCTTAAATGTCTGGTTTGAAATTGCTTCATTATAGAACTGTAAGGAATATGTAGAGACACTGCAGATGAAATTATCGCATATGAACAATCACCCACACACGCACAGATTCCCCACTTTAATTTCACTTTTCCTGTGTGCTGATGAGGAGTTACTTAGTTTTGATCTTTGAAAACTCATTAAGAGCACTCATTAAGCCTCAGAATACTCAGTGAAGTATAGCTTCTGCTGTTACATGCAGGGTACAGTTCAATAACCTTTTCAGATTATAACAATTTGGAGGTAATCAGGAATAGTACCCCAGGGACTGAGTTACCGAAACATGATATTGATAAAAACAAACATAGAGATGTCAGGCTGATGTGTCGTCTAGGCTAGCACCACTATCATATTTTAAGATGCTCAAAGTTGAACTTCGTCACAAAGAGATTGGAAACCAAATGAAAAGTACTGACACATCAGCTGTACTTGTGCAGATTGGTTATTTTAATATCCTTCTCCTTCCTTTCTTTCTTTTTTTTACACAAGAAATTGTTAGCTTGAATTTCTTTACACATTTATTCTTCATTAAATTAAAAATTTTACCTATGTTGTCCCCTCCTGCTCTCCAGGGAGGAAATCCTTTGGGCCCCTTTCTAATCTCTGCCTAGACTTCCTGAATTTTTAGTAATGTGCCACATCACTGCTGCCAGCATCCTCAGATCCTTCCTATGAGACTCTTGCTTTTGGACTGAAACAGGATAAAATATTGCATTTAAATGTATGACAATTCATAGAGCACTTAGAAAACAACAAAAGTGGGAGTGCACAAAAAAGCTTCAGTTCTGCTGAGGGACAAAGCTCATGCAAAATTTTGTAATTTCCTTGTTCCTGTGTTAAGGAAAATCATGCTCATCCCTAAATGAGGAATGTAAAATTTTACATAAATTATTAGCTGAGAATTATCACCTGGAACTTTTCTTGCACACAATAGACCCTAGTCTATCTAGTTGATCTAGCTGAGGTGTTAGGGCTGATCTTGAAGGTCTCTTCCAACCTATACATTCTGTGATTCTTTGATTCTGTGATTCTGTGACCCTTTCCTTTTAGTTCAGTCTTATCTCTCAGTTCATTGCTATCAATTGCTCATAAGGCATCAGTCCCTCTTCCCCACGATGGTCACTCTGCTCTAATTTTCATCTGCTCTAATTTTCTTCATTTCATGGGTTTCATGCTTTTTGTCTCATTCTGCAATTAAGATGGTTCCTGTCTCTGCCATCCTTTCTCCTCCCTGCTTCCTCCCTTCTTCTCCAAATACACTCAACAGCTGTTTGCTTTCTCTGTTACACATTTGATTCTCTGACTCATGTATCAATAAAAAAAACATGCCACAGATGAATGGGAGCAAAGCTGAGATGTCTCTCAAAATGGTTGCTTTTAAAAGTCTGCTTGCTCCATTACACCTATGTCACCTGGAGAGTGTGACAAGTCATGGTAAACTTCTGAAGATTTGGGCAGTCCAGTGACTCAATGAGGAAATCGGGAAGCAAAGGCATTGGGAATTTTGGTCTGCTGTGGCCTATGGGCACTCAGAGGGAGACTGTTCAGTCATGGTCCCTGGGCTGGGCAAGGAAGGAGGAAGTATCCTCCTCGGTTATCAATCCTGTGTTGTCAGAACAGGGAATGCGGTGAAAAGGAGGCTTAAACAGGGACTTGGTGTCAGCTGAGCACATGGTTTACTGAGTCTTCCAGCTAAACTATGAGGAGTCTCCCTTTTTGGCAGTATTGAACAGAAGCCTAAAACATCAGCTGAGCTTTTATCTCAGATTTAGCCTTTCAAAACAGCTATTCTGTTAATCTGGGGCAGGTATATCTCACAGAATTGTTGATGGGGCTCCGTTTCATCTTTGAGCCAGCAGCATTCAGAGCCTGAGGGCAAATGAGTCACCCAAGGAAGAAGGAGCTGTGGCAGAGCTGGGCTTGAGCAGGAAAAGATCATCACAGGGCATCTCTATCTGATGTAGATAGACTTTTAACCTTAACCAGAAGACCTGCCAGACTAGTGGCATGATGCTACAAGAATTATCTTAGGTGTTATTAGGCATTACCCAAGGGCAGTGAATAAAAGGTTCCTGTATAGCTGTGAATCAGTGAATTAGAAAAAAAAATGTTTTGATATCTTTACAAGCATAATATTATTATTTTAACACTGCTAATTACTTTTTCAATTTGGAATAATAAGCAATTAATTAAAATAATTATATTCAACCTCAGCTATAATGGAATTAACTTTTCTTAATTGCCAAAAGTGATAAAATTTTGGTAGACAGCATGGCTTTTTAGGGGAATGAGAGATCATCAAAGTAAATTAAATTAGGAGTGCAACTGGGAAAATGAAGGCTTTTCACCATACAGGTAATTTGAATATTCAACATATTTTATTATTTGAGGATATTCTGTTTCAGCTTCAGAATCGTCTAAGTCTTTAATATTGAATCAATTCCACATTAAACCAGGTTTTCCTGGATGTTTGAGTTATTGTGTTTCCAGTTATTAGATTACATCTTTACATAACCCCTACCTTGAGATGACCGTTCCTTAATTTAGCATGTCAGTGTCAGAGAGGATTATGTTGCATCACAGAAGGCCATTTAGAAGAGGAGTCTGATTCACCCCATATCGGTTAAGCTAGAGAGATAAAGTATAACTTCAGCAAGCAATTAGAACTGGAACTTTGTTGAAATATAAGTAGTGGCAAAGCTCAAAGGCCCATCTTTCTCTGTATCATAGGATCATAAAACATTTTGGGCTGGAAGAGACCTTAAGATCATCTAGCTCCAAAATCCCTCCCATGGGTTGGGAACCTTAGAGGCCCATTTGGCCCAGTCTTGAACATCTCCAGGGACAGGGAGTCCCCTGCCTTTCTGGACAGCCTGTTCCAGCACCTCAACACCCTTATAGTTAAGAATTTCTTCCTGATATTAAATCTAATCCAATCCTACCCTCCTTCAGCTTCTCCAGTGTCCTATCCCTGCCCCTCTCTGGTCTTTTTGTAAGCCTTGCTTAAATACTGGAAGGTGCTATAAAGGTCTCCCTGAAGCCTTCCCTTCCTCAGTCTGAACAAACCCAAATGTCTCAGTCTTACACAGGGAATGTGCTCCAGCCCTATGATCAACTTAGTGGCTCTCCTCTTCTGTCATTCCAGCAGGTTCATATCTTTCCTGTGTGGGGGACCCCAAAGCTCTGGGTGGGATCTCACCAGAGCAGAATGGAGGGGGACAATCCCCTTCCTTACCCTACTGGCCAGGCTGGTTTTGATGCAGCCCAGCATGCAGTTGGCTTCCCAGGCAACAAGTGCACATTGTGGACTCATACTGAGCTTTTCAACCTCAAACACCAAATCTGGACTACCAAATCTGGGATACCAGCTACTTAGTCTCAACCCATTCTCTGCGCAGCCTGTATTTGTGCTTGGGGCTGGCCCAACACAGGTGCAGGATCTTACACTTGCCTTGTTAAACTTTGTGAGGTTTGCACAGTCTCATCTCTCAGGCCTCTCAAGGTCCCTTTGGATATTGTTCCTTCCCTCCACTGTGTCAACTGTATCTCACAGCCTGCTGTCGTTGGCAATTTGATGAGGTTGAACTTAATCCCACTGTCCAAATTGCTTCCAAAAGTGTTGAAAAGAGCTGGTCTCAATCCTGACCCCTGGGGAATGATACATGTCACTGGTCTCCAACTGGAGAGCTGTTGGCTGCAACTCTTTGAGTGCAACCATCCACCCACCTTTTCATCCACCCATCCAAATCTGTATTTCTTTAATTTAAAGGCAATGATGCCTTGCAAAACAGTGTCAAATGCTTTCATAAGTCCAGGTAGATGGCATTTGTTGCATTTCCCTCATCCATGACTGTAACCCCATCACAGAAAACCAATTTTATCAGGCATGATCTGCCTTCACTTAAATCATGTTGATTGTTGCCAACCACCTTACTATTTCCCGTGCACATTTGTGTAGTTTCCAGAAAGATCTGATCCTAGATCCTGCCAGGCATTGAGGTGAGACTGACTGGCCCTGAGTATTCCTTATCTCCCCTTGTATAAATAGGGCATATGTTTTCCTGTCTCCAGTGCATGGGAACTTCACCAAGCCGCCATGAATCCTTAAGCATGACAGGGAGTGGCTTAACCTCTTCTTTGGCCAGTTCCTTCAGGACCCACACATGCATCTCTTTGCACTTGTTTAGTTTCAGGTTCCTTAGATGTTCTTCATCTCCCAATCCCTGGTTTCACATTCTGCGACTTGAGCAGTGTGGAACATGTGCTGGTAGAACTCTGAGGCAAAAAATCATGGACTACCTTGGCATTCTTCATGCCCTGTGTGCCCTGGTCTGCTATACCGTTTCTGAGAGGATCATATTTTCCCTGGTCTTTCTTTTATCATTGGTACATCCAAAGAAACTGTTTTTTCTTACTCTTGATATCCTTGGCCATGTTTACTTCTGCCAGTGCTTTAGCTTTCCTAACAATCTTTCTGATACTTGGGCTATTTTTCGGTATTTGTCCCACGATACCTGTCCTTTCTTTCAATAAAGGTCCCTATCTTTTCCTCCTGTTTGTCCAGCAGCTCCTTGTTCCTTTGTGCAAGCTTTCTGGACTTCTCCCCTGATTCCTTCTTTGTAGGGATGCATTGTTTCTGAGCTTGGAGGAGAAAAGCCTTGAATGTCATCCAGCTCTTTTGGGTTCCTATTTCTTCCAGGACACTAACCCATGGTAGTCTACCAGAGAGACCCTTGAAGAGACCAAAATCTGCTCTCCTGGAGTACAGGGTAATCAGCTCTCTGTGTGCCCTCCTCACTGCCCTAAGGATCTCAAACTCCACCATTTAATGATCACCCCAGTCCAGGCTGTGCTTGAGCTTCACATTCCCCACCAGACCTCCTTGTTGGTTTCAAAAACGTCCAGCCCAACACCTGTCCTCATTGGCTCCTCTATCTCTTGGCAGAGGAGTCAAGTGATAGAGGAGCCAATTGTTATCAACGTGTTCCAAGAATCCCTTGGACTGTGTATGCCTGGCTGTGTTGTCCCACCAACAGATACTGGGGTGGTTGAAGTTCTAAATGGATACATGGATCTGGGGCCACTCCTCTCTATGTGTAGAAGACCTCATCAGCTTGATCCTTCAGTTCAGGCAGCCTCAGAGACCTACTTTAGAGTCACTTGTCTCTGCTCTCCCTTTATTCCTGACCCAAAAGCTCTCATTTAGCTCCTCATCTATCCCCAGTTAAGAGTTCCATGCACTCCATTATCATAGAGGGCATCACCACCTCCTCATCTCCTCTGCCTGTCCCTCCTAAAGAGCTCATACCTTTCCATTCCAACACTCCATGAGTTTCTGTGATGCCAATATTATCAGAGCCCTGAAGGCATGTGCATGTCTCTAGTTCCTCCTGGCTATACCCCGAGGTTAGTGCATTATGACTTTCTGTCAGGAGTATCTAGAATTCCTTGGTGCTGTACTTCGGGTGTTTTCCTCTGGACCTGCATAACCTCTCTAGACTCTGGCCATCTCTTGCTGTCTCTGGCTCACTGGTATGAGTGGATAGCCTGTCACCCCATGCCTTGTCACTGTTAAACCTGATGATATCCCCTCTCCCATCATATCTCATTGAAAGCCCTAGAAACAAGTCTTGGCAAAAGATGATTTTTCCCTTTTGAGACAGGTGAATCCTTTCTGAACTCAGCAAGTCTGGTGCCACATAGGGCATCCTATTAGCAAAGAACACCAAATTTTGGGGGCTACACAGGTCACAAGGTCATTTATTAGTAGACTGAGTCCATCTGTTTTCTGTCTATGTTGTCACCTGCACCTGGAAGAAGAGAAATAGGAATAACCTGAGGTTCTGATTCCCTTAAAAACTATCCCAGTGTCTTCAAGTCTCTTTTGATCATCTTTGGACTATGTCTTGCATTTTTGTGGCGGGGCATATGGAGGTAATTCCTGGAAAAGGAAATTTCCTGAAATCTGAATCTTAGTTTCCCATCTCAGTTTTGGTAGAAAGGTATCTGAGAAAGATGCAGAACTAAAACAAGCACAAATAATGCTTCCTCATAATGTTCTAATTTCCAACACACTCCAAGATGTCTTTATGCTGAAAGAGATGTAGAATTTCCTGAATCAGACATGTTTTCTGTTTGGGTCAGAATGATACTGTCTTGGTTTAGAAAGACAGGTATCTGCCAGGGAAACTGGGGTTCCCCTTAGAATAGAGGATGTAAACCCCTCACCCCCCGCCAAATTCTAATTTTGCAATTAACGGCTCTCAGGCAAAGATTTGGGAGTAGGAGTAACAGCTTTTTACTAAGCATATAAGAAAAAAAAAAAAAACAACACAAAAAAAACCCCAACAAAATCACCCCACCAAACCAGCAAACAAACAAACAACAATTTTGGAAAGTCCTGACAGGGTCAAAGCTACAACCTTGTTAGTCAGGGTGTCAGAAGCAGTTCAAAAGTGAGTTCTCCTGGAATGGCAGGTACAACTCCACTGAGGCAGAAATGATCCAGTAGCAGGAAAAAAAAAAGGGGTCCTGAGGGTGAGAAGGGTCCAGCCTTCCTCCCGTAATCAGATGAAGCAAGACCCTGTCCTGGTTTAAAGTTCCAGCTTTATCCAGGTAAGAATGGCTGGCTCCTCCCACTGGGTGGAGCATCTCACAATAGGTATGATAGAATGTGGGTATGTGTTGGGAAGGGGAAACAGCTTGGGGAGAGTGTTAATGGCCCATTATGAAGAAAGATAAGAACAATGCTCTACCTGATATTAACGGTTGGGCCATTATCAAAAGGCACCCGCCCCCAACTGTTTTTCAGCCGATGAAATTGAATAGACTCTATAACCCAGGACAGATACATATCAATCTTTCACATCTGTTACAAGCTTTGTCTTACCCACCTCCTTCTGCAAACAGAACTTCTGCAGGCAGTGAATGGGAAATTCAGTTCAATATTGGACAGTTTTAAAAGAAATGTTTAATCTCTTTCCAGTTCCTCCAGAATATGCTGTGATTGTTCAAATCACCCAGAGCTATATAAATGAAATGCCTAATTTATTTTTTTTTTAAAGATTGAATTTTGTGCTGTGTGGAAATAAAAAAAAAAATCTCCAGTAAAGAAAATCTTAGTTATCTGCTATACTGCTCTTGAAGACACTCCCAAAAGAGAGAGAGTAGTGATTTTTCAGTAACCAATTCTGAGTTTCAAATAATAAATCAATAATCCTTGAGCAAGATTGAAGTCATTTTGTTCTTTGTTATGCTGGTTTGTCACAACTTGTTAGGAGGATTTATTTCCCTTTGGGACCATGACACTGCTGCCATGACAACAGTAATTCACAAAGCCAGATTCATCCCGTGATATGTAAAATTATGGAAACTGTCTAGGATGTTGCTAAGTATTATATATTTTCTTTTCTTTTGTTAGCAATTTTACTTGGTGGGCGGATAATAACACCACCAAGTTTGGAAGCTTTCAGATGCCTATTTGCCTATCTAGTTCTATATGGATGCTTTCTTGCAGAAAGTTCCAAATCTAATACAAAACCTGTTTTGCACATGATAAGACCTTGGTGAGACGCAACAGCATTAGCAGAGGTCCAGGTAATTCAACCAAATAGGTTTACATGTGTGATCTTCATATTTTTTATGACTCAAGGTAATTTTCTACTACATTTTGGGCAGAAAAGGGAATGTTAGCACAATTTATTCAGTACCATATGCTTGTTCTCAGGCTATATGACAAATAGACTCTATTTCCCAGGCATTACAAGGGGCTTTCAGCAGTAGAAAAGTCTGTTTTGAGCTCAGGAAGCATTAAAACAGTTCTCATCCAAGTTTTCTTTCTGTAAGAGAAATACTGTAATTTCCAGTGCAAGCCTGTATCAGCTTGATAAGTAATGGTGATTTTGTCAAGCCCTTGCCATCATATCTCTAATTTGTCAAAGCAGAATAAGCATTATTTCCTTGCATTTCATCTGTTCTCATTTTCCACTTAATGATTTTTTTTTCCAAAAAGTGTTTTTTAAGTGACACTTGGCAGTGCTGGCACTGTTTCCTGAGTGATTTAAAAAGTAAAACAAAGGAAAGAAGTCCCTTCCTATTTCCAAAGTATTTTATAAGAATTAATTTCACCTTCCAATGTCTTGTGCAGGATTGACTAGTGAAAGCAATGGAGTCACCGGTTTTCTGCTCTCCAGTTTCCACATCTTGCCTGCCACAGTGATAGGGAGAATCTTTAACTTTCTCCTTCCACTACTCTGTATCGAGTTGTTTGGCTTATGACCAGGTAGCCAGGTGCAGATTTGGCAGTGTGGTTAATTGGCTGTTGATAATACATGTTACTGAGCATCAGCTCTTCCTTACTGATCAGAGAAAAGGCTGAGCTGAATGAAATTTTTTCAGCAGGGTGGGTTGGCCCATGTGCTGTCAACCAGACCACATTCAAACTAAAACAGTGTTTGTGCTCTCTTGCTCAAAATCTACCAGGGGTACTTTGACAGGCTGCTATTAGGTCTGCAAGCTGCATGCCTGGAGTTTTAAACTCCCTTGGATTTTGGATCAGCCACATAGCTATGAAATCTACGGTGTCCACTTACCCCTTGTCCTTCGTAAGTGAAGTCTGTAACATCCCTTACTGAAGTGGGACCAGTGGCAGTGAGCATTGTGCAGTTCCTGAAATATCAGGAGATAGGTGATCCCACTGAGATTGTTCTAAATTGTGTTCTTCAGAAACAGTAGACTGTTAAACGAAATAAAGACTTTACACTGAATTAGAGTGATTCATTTAAAATATTTTAGGTTCTTTTTAGACTGGATAAATTAATGACATCTATGTCTGCCATTTCTTATAGTTATAGAAATTTGGTTCAAATTTCTGTGTAACCTTTGGACTTTCTGTGTACCCTTTGAATCCGATTCTTTCAAATTTTCAGGTCTTTCATGATGTGTGGGACATTTCTAAAACATAACATTCTTCTTTGACCTCCTCAGTCTCTGGAATTTTGTTTTTCCCCCCTCCATTTTCCTGGGCCCATTTTCTATTTTTTTATGAACAGACTTCATTCCCTTCTAGGAAAGTTCTAGTGCACTCCTCTTTCTGTCCCTCTCTGTCCTTACAGGTAGGACACAAACCTGGTTCCATAGATCACAGTCTTTTGGCTTTTCTGTGTTGGGGCCATCCCAGGGGCCATTAGGAATGAGTATCCCATGTCTCCAACTTAGAGAAATTTTGCAGTTATTGCTATCTAACCCTAGAGAGCAAAATTGTGAGTATCTTGTGACTGGTATTCAGTATTGAAATAACTTTCTTAGGTCAACCAGAATTAATAGATTTTTGTAAGATAAATTTCACAGTCATTCTGGAACTGCTATAGAAATCAAGAGTAAAAGACTTTTGATTTCATATCCATGCTTAGAACATATGATTATTTCAAATTTCTCTTAAATATTTACTGCTCTCTTACTTCTGGTTCTAAATATTTTTCTCTGTGTTGGGGTCATGCTGACAGTAAATTAATATGGCCTCTTACATCTCTTCCATAATGCAGGGCTGGAATTGCTCTAAGTGAGATTCTCTGGACTAAAATCTGTGGCTATTTATTGTGGATGTCTTTGAAAAACTTTCTCAAATCTGAGCTGTAATTTTAATTTTTTTTAAACTTGTTTATCACTTCAACCCCTCACCCAATTTCTTGGATACCTGTGCTGCCTTCTAAAATTTGGCTTTGATGTAACCTCCATGTCCCCTGTCTGTGAACAGCACAGCAATCAATCTTCCCCCTCATCCTTTATAAAGCTTGTACAACAGTGGCAGCATCAAAGGTTAGTGTTGAGACTTGCCTACTGAAAAGGAAAAAGTTGAATTTGCTGTTGAGAGCATAACTAATATGGAGTAAAATATCTCTCCACTCCCTTATATTGTGTGTTTATATGAGAGTGCCTTCTTCCCTTGCTGCTTTTTGTAATTTTTCCCTTTCATTCCCAGGGGAAGAGAAAAAATGGCTGACATTTCATTTGAATAAAAATTACTTTGTTACATTAGAAATACTGGGAATAGTCTCATTTCTCAACCAATTCCAGGCATGGCTTTATTCTTTGCTTTTTCGATTACCATGATGACTTGGGATAGGACATTTTTTTCTCAAATCCTTAACCTATATTTCTGCTGTATTCACAAGCTGTATTGTGGCACTTTTGAATGGCTCAGTGGGCTCTGATTCTCTAGAAGCTGAGTTTAGGACTACAGAGGCAGTGAATATTTAAGCCTATTGTTAATTTAACACATATGGTGATATGACAGTCTCCACTTGTTTGTATCCTTCTAGGGAATCTTATTCGAATTCATTAATTTGCATTCAACAATGAATACAGAGTATTGCTACTACTTAATCCATGACATATTGCCTTCCATAACCTCCACTGCTGTATTAGTTAACTTTCAGCTAATTATTTTTTTTTACTTCAATGCCATCTATGACTATTGTCTTCACATTACTAACACACAAAGACAGAAACCTCCTTGTGGCTGGTTTTTTGTTTGTTTGTTTTAAATTTGGGAAAGAAGGAACAATTGTAAGTATTGTCATCGATGGAAGAGAAAGTGGATAAAAACCAATCAATAATATATATATATAAGAGTTTTTCCAAAGGAATTCTAGAGAAAAAAGTAATTTAAAAACCTATATCTCTCTCTTTCTTCCTACCTCCGGTCTGGACATAGATCTGTGATGATTTTGCAGCTAGGAGGACAGAATATTTGTAAGACTCAGGAAACATGTGGATTAATAAAAAAATTAATTCACATATTTTTGCTGGATTATTCATGAATTCTATAGGCTTGAACAGAAGTTAATGTTCAGCTTATACTGGTTAGGATTAAGACCTTTGACCACTGAAGTACCATTTGGGTTGAATATCAAAATCCTGTGCTCAATATTTAAATATGAAATACCAGCAATTTTATATGACAATACAGGTTTTGGATAAATTACTGTTCAGCTCAGTGCAAGTATGGGAAGGATAAAACTATGTGATATTTCTTTCCAAGGTAATGTTCTTTTGTGGTAAAACTTTGTAATGTGAGGCCAGAAAGACACTTCAGAATGCAACTATATTAGAAATCTGAAACTTAAAAAATTTAGTTTATAAATTGAAAATGTCATCCATTAAGAATGTTCAATTAGAAGAGTCAAATAATGTTCAGATTAATTTGCTCTAAAAATAGAGAAGAAATCATAGAACAGTGAAAGTGCAGCTGTACTCAGTTCCACTGGTTGATGTACCATGACTTCGATATGTATATTCAGAAAATGTGTAGAATCCTGTTTACTTTTGAATTTAGCTTGGTAAGGACTGCTTTTTTATCCTTATATCTGGTAATTGTTTTCATTCAGTAGAACAACATGTATATCTACGTAAAATCACAGTGGGGTCTGAAATGCACCATGAAATATGTCAACACGTACATTAGTGGATTTCAACTGTGCTTCACTTGCTGCCTCCCACTGAGAACTTTTATCACTTAAGACATCATAAAGGCTATAAGTCAGTTGTTCTGAATCAGAGCAGAGAAACTCCAATTCCAACTCCATTGGCTATTTCTGAGAATTAAAAAAAAAATCTATTTATTTATTTATCCATTTATCTATTTTGGATTTATATTTTTTAAAAATTTTATTTACAAGGTAAAGCTATTCTGATACTTTTCTAAAATTGGTTGTCGTTTAAACACAAAAACTCCTGAAAATTTTTGCTGGAAAAATGGGTTTATTAATCTCTACGTGTTTTATTAAAAATATTTCAGTTGGATGGATGATTTTAAATTATACTACTTTCATTACACTCTTCATAGAAATGGGTATCAGCACCAGCTCACACTGAAAAGTAGGCGCACAAGAAATATCTTAACCATATTGTGTGCCTAGGGAAGGCATAGGTGTTTTCTATAAGAGAAGATAGAAGCTATTGAAGTGCCAGAGGAATTAACTTATTTATTTCCCTGAAGTCTCAGCTCAGATTTCATTAAATATTTGAGCTTCTAAGGTGCTGGTGTATATTGGATTTTGAGAGAAGAACATGGAAGATAGTCTGGGGCAAGTCTGTCCCACGCAGGTTATCTTCAGCTGCTCAACTTCACAGAATCAGACACAGATTCAAAGCCATTAAAGAAAAAAGTTTAAATATATAAATAAAATTCCTTAATAGAACAACTCTTTACCTTTAGAACTGGGTTTCTAACTGTATAACATTGAAATTACTAACCGGGACATGTCAGCACAGGACTCTGTTACATTTTGTGCTGAACTCTTGGTGAAATTGATTTGAATTATCACTCTTAAGATTACTGGATTAGCATGAAAAGCTTTTTTTTTTTTTTCTCTGATGTTGTATTATCACTATTTTCTAAATTCGGTACAACTGAAGAAATTGTGGAGCTAGTGTTTTACCATGCTGTTTTCATATATGTAATCTTATTTGCCTTGAACAATTTGCTCCTGTAACTTAGTCTTCTTTAAGAAATATAGTTTTTCTTTGGAACATTAGAGTGGTAATAGGTTCAGGGAGCACTGTTTAAGAAGTAGAGGAGAAATAAGCTAAAAAGTTGTTAATCAACCAACAATTAGCACTATCAGGTTGCAAAAACCCCTTTAGGTTGAATACAAAACATGTAGGCTGAGGACTGTCTCAATTGGGGTAGCTCCCTTGTATTTTCATTACTTCAGACTTGACATAAGCGTGGTGCAATACTGAATGGCTCCTGAGCTACTTGCATGGGCATCTGATTTTCTTCTATTTGCCTGGCCTGTCTCAAGGTACTTGTGGTTCCCATTCATCCTGGCATGATCCTGAAGGTTAGTGGTGAGAGGAACATGAGTACCTAAGACATGTGAAAATTCTCTATTAGGTGCTTCTCAGTTATTAAAGATTACATCAAATTCTTCTGTTCTAGTGTGAATGAGATATGCATATATGGATACAAGCACTGTGGGCTAATATAGGCTAATCCAACTATTTCTAAAGGTATCTGCACTTGAACATGTAGTTTTTTGACCTTTATTTTGTCATTCTTCCATTTGATGAAGAATGATGTTACTTTTGCAATGACATTTAATAGCATAATTTCATGACTGACAAAGGAATAAGCAAAAATGCAAACATAATTCTATGTAAGGTACATCATTTTCTGTTGAGTGAATATAAGGGAAGCATATCTTGATAAAGATAGTGAAGTTATATTTTGAAACTCTCCATTTATCCTCTTAGTCTGAAATGATAGAAGTTATTTGTGAAAGAGCAGAAAAATTTCAGCTTTAAACTTGAAGTATTTTATGAAGTTTCACCGAGGTAATGATAATGTCAATGCAGGAGGATAATGTTCTGGAGGAGGAAAAATTTTTTCTTAAATATTCTCCAGTTTTAGTGCTGCAAGTATATGTTCAGTTTTTAGAAGTTCAACTTATTATAAAGAGTGATTTTGTGGAATCTATGAAGAACTCCAGGAATAAAAACAATCAATATTAATCTTTTTCCCTGCGGTTTCCTTCTCATATTTCTTTTTACTCATTTGCCCTTTCTGTCTTTTCTCCTGTGTCATTGGTGCTACCTATTAACTATAAAAGTCCCACGCTAAAACTCTGCTGACTGCCGTATCCTATAATTGACAGTGGCCTGAAGCAGATGTTTACAGAAGAGTACAACAGGGCATGTACAGAACAATACTTTCTCTGACATTGACTCCCAGCTTCTGATACAGAGATATGCATTGCAAATTAAGCTAAGAGTTTGTAATCCAAATAACTGATTTGTTTTGGGTTCATTCCAGTAAAGGGCAAACAAGGAAAATCACAAATGAGTAGATTTTTTCAATTCTAAATATAAAACTGTCCCCACCTCTTGATGAATAAAGGACTGTTGCTTTGCAGGCAGTATTTCTAGTCCTGAATATGTTGTGAATATCCTTTCACTTCATAATGTGTTCCAGTAAGATACTTCAGAAGAATAGAGAGTTTTCCAACACAATGAACAAGAAATATATATATTTTCAAGGGTAAAATGTGTTTTAGTGCTTTATGGGTTGCAGAATAACTTCCCAGTTGCTTCATGTAATTACGATTTTCAATGCAGTATGAACAACAGTGTCTTTATTTCTGATGGATCAAAGTAACGTGATTTGTTATACTATACTTACTAAAATATAGAATTTCATGCTGCTTGTTTTCTAATATTAGCTCATGCTAACTTTTTCTGCACTTGTACTTAGAATACAATTAAACATGTAGGGTTTTGAGACTTATTATACATATTTCTTCCCAAAACTTACAAGAAAACAGCTAAGATACACTTGGGTTAACAATAAATAGAAAATATCTGTGTTCCAAACAGGTATGATAGCAATTTCTGAGATATTCTGCCATAGCAGTATGCCTGCAGCGTATTGTCAGTGGAACTGTGTAATTGTTTTCCATGTGTCCTAAAATAGTTCCTATAATATCAGCTTTGTGGGCATATTCACTTGAAAATCAATAAAATTCTTGCTAAGGGCAGAAGTCCTTGTAATGAACACCTACAGGTCTGGTTTTTTACCTTATGAATTTGTTAGTAGCTAGTTAAAAAATTGGTTTCAAAATCCATGCATGTAGTAACCTGTGTATGCTCTCATTTTTCATACAACCTGCTTTATCTTTGTAGCTTCTAGATTTGTCTGCACAAGTAGCATGGAATAAATAAGCTTTGGGGATTTTGATGATCACCTTCAGCTCAAAGAACTCTGATGGCTAAACTCATAAGGAAATGTAAACTTCAGGATCTAGTTTCCAAGTTCTCTTTTTTTTTTGCATCACTTCTAAGTCTCACCACACACATACATAAACACACCTTGTCTCACTCATCCCCACCCTTCATCCCCAGTCTTTGACAAAGAACAGATTTTAAAGAGATTTATAATTCTGTTCAGCCCTTTGCCTTCAGTGGTCTTGAATGAAAATAAGTTGGCCTTTTTGCCTGCTTGCTAATTTGTGTCAACTATAAAACTGGAGGATGATGAACTAGATTAAGGTATTTCACACATTTCCCAGAGGCCACCAAACAGCTTTTATTTGATAGTATAAGAGACGTGAAAAACTATGCAGAATTAGACCCTAAAGCCAAGTGACATATAACAAATTTTTTTATTATGTGACCATCTATCCACCTATTTTTCCAAAAACCCTAAAACCCTGCTTGTCTCCAAAACCGTGTGACAATATAATAGCACAAGGAAGAAAGATGTAGTACAACTGGTTTATTTATACATAGTAACATTTGATGTTGATTTGTTTTTAGCTGTCTTGCCATCACTTTTTATGGCTTAAATGTGATATTTATGATATTTACAGACTTTTACTAATTTGTTATTTAAAGGAAATATTTTCTATTGTACTTCTGAAGGATAGTTAGACTAAGTGAAAATCATGGCTTATTTTCTGAGACTCTTGTTTAGCGTCTCCTGCATATGAGTATGACAACCTTCTTCAGGCAGCTGCTAGCTAATGTCATGGTAAAGCAGCCCTGAATTTTTAGTCCGGTCCTCAGCACTGGAGTGTTATGTCTACTGATGTTCCTCTTATCTGACTTGACATATGTCAAACAAACAAGCCAGCTCTAGGACATGGATTTCCTAGGGGAGAATAAGGAGCTTGCGTGTGGCTGTGGTGTGTGATGATGACTTTCTGCTGCAGATGCAGGCTCTGTCCCACTTTGCTCCTGGCTGGAGTAAATGTTTCTGTGCCAGCAGGCTTGTGAACTGCTGAAACCGGGAGGAAACTTCCCAAATGACTAGCAAGCCTGTTTGTATGAGAACCACTCAAATAGAAGGAGACAAATTTTAAGCATGTATTTCTAAGCTAAAGTAGTAATATTTCCGTACTACGAAACAACCCTTGGTAAGTAGCATCAATTCTCTTCCTCTTAAGTGGTGACAATAATTACTCCTGTTTACTGATCCTGTTTTATAACTGTATGTATGCTTTGCTGTAGAGAAGCTACTTAAGTGAAGTTACTTTCTTATCACACTCTAAGTCAACATTCATATGGTTTTGTGCTGGTAATACTTGCCTGACTTTAAGAATAAATACTGTATTTTTATTTTTTCATAGCAATTGGTGGGAGAGGAACAAGAAGTCCTCTAATGGTTTCTAGTGCCTGCAGATTCATCTTATTTTTCTCCCTCTAGGGAAGGCAAAAGTGTTCTCAGTAAAAGGCGGAAAACATATGATTATTCATTATTTCTCCTCATGTATTTTCAGTTTTGACTGAATGCTCTAACCAAAGGTTAAGAAAGAAATTCTGGTAGTCTATGCATCTGCTGAATCACTGAGCCTGAGATCAAGGGTATGAAGTTCAACAAGCCAAGTGTTGGGTCCTTCACTTCAGTCACAACTACCCCAGGCAGTGCCATAGGGTGGAACAGAGTGGCAGAAAAGCTCCTCAGTGGAAAAGGATCTGGGGGTGCTGGTGGCAGTGACTGAACATGAGCCAGGGTGTGCCCAGGTGACCAAGAAGGCCAATGGCATCCTGGCCTGGATCAGCAATGGTGTGGCCAACAGGGCCAGGGCAGGGATTGTCCCCCTGTGCTGGGCACTGGTGAGGCCTCACCTCGAGTGCTGTGTTAATTTCTGGGTCCTCACTGCAAGTAAGACACTGAGGTGCTGGAGAGAGTCCAGAGAAGGGCAATGGAGCTGGGGAAGGGTCTGGAGCACCAGTCTTCTGAGGAGCATCTGAGGCAGCTGGGGGTGTTTGTCCTGGAGAAAAGAAGGCTCAGGGGTGACCTTATCACTCCCCACAACAACCTGAAAGGAGGCTGTGGCCAGGTGGAGTTTTTGGAGTTTGGTCACTTCTCCCAGGCCACCTGCGACAGGACAAGAGGAAATCGCCTCAAGCTGCACCAGCGGAGACTGAGTTTGGACATGAAGAAGAATTTCTTCACAGAAAGAGTTGTTAAGCATTGGAATGAGCTTCCCAGGAATGTGGTAGAGTCGCCATCCGTGGAGGTGCTCAAGCAATGGCTGGATATGGCACTTAGTGCCATGGTTTAATTGACATGGTGGTGATGAGTCAAAATTTAGACTTGATTGTAGTTGTCCTTTCCAAAATGATTCTGTGATTCTGTCAAAACTCTGAGGGGTACTACTTAAGTAACATAATCAAAGTTCATCATGTAGGGCCTTCAACCTGATGTCAGCTCACTGCAACCTCTTGGACATCCTTTTAACAGCTAGCCTGTAAGAGATGCGGGCAATTAGACATTACAGAGTGTTGAAAAAGTGTCTATTTTACTTCTACACCAGGGACCATAAGGCTCATGGGATAAAACCAAGGTAGGTAAGGTAGTAAAGTGCTGGAAGGAGATAGCCCCGATATGTATTTAATGCAAGGATATTTATGCAACAATGTATTATAGTCAGTCTGGCAGGGTGGGAAGAAAGGGCTGGCATTTCTCATTTCACTGAGATCCCTACTGTAGAAAAGTTAGCCTTGTTAATGTAAAATAACAGATGCAGGTCAATGCACATTTTATTCCTAAAACATTTTATAGTTTATATGAAAATTTCTTCTGTCTCTCTAGTTTAGTTTACATGTGTTACTAATGATTTTATGTAAATTGTGACTTTTCTGATGTATTATGAAATAACTCACTTAAAATGAGTTGGTTCAGCAATCCAGGACTTGTCTGGAACACTGCTTATGTGCGTTTAATATTATTGAGATGACTTTCAACACTTGTTTAAAATCTACACTTCTATTTTTTTTGGTATCCCTTTTTTTAGCCTGCCTCTTCATTAATTTTTTCATGCTTCAAATGTGGACTTCTAGCCTGGTGATTGCAGGCCTTATTTTCTTGCTCAGTGGGCCCGAAGCACTGTAATCTTTCTGTATCCATTAGATCAAGGGTATTAAATATTTCCTATGAATACTGATTGAAAATGTGCAGTGTCAAATGCTCTCTTGACTTCTATAAAATCAGCACTACTGTTCCTGAATATTCACTGTGATAAATACACCTGCCACTTGCTTTTATTTCTATTTTTTGGTTTTGATTAACTTGTATATTTTAATACATTCAAAGTAAGCATTCTGTGTTGATATCTATATAGGGTTTTGTATTTTCAAAGTGTGTAGAAAAATGTTTGTGAATTTACAAAATTAAAAGAAAGCTGACACTTCTTTATAACTTCAATGCAGCATCATTTTGGCTATAAATACTTTGAACTGTTTATAATTAAGGATATAAAAATTGCAAAGTGTGCACTATTTTAAAAAACTTACATAGCAAGACAAAAATAAGAATGAAACTAACTTTTTATTAACCATAGTATATGTCTGGAAATGACTTGTCACATGCAAAAAAGGCGGCTGTTCTCAAAGGTACTGGTACTGGGGAGGGGAGAAAGCAGGTGACCACAGGGATGGGGAAGGGGGCAGAAATCCTGTTGGTTTCCAGCCAGCTACATTTGAAGAACTGACATAATCAGCAGAAAAAACACTAATTTTGCAGACAAGAAGTATATTATATCATATAGACTCCAGAAAATTAGCTCTAGCAATTTAGCCTTCTTGTGAAATGATTTTAGGTAAGTCAAGGTGAAGTATCTCAATTTTCGAAAAAGCCAGTGAAGAGGAGAATGGCACCAATTCAGATTCATTTTTCCTCAGTGAAAGGAAGTAATCATTCAGCCAGTCTTTGCTAAGAACACGGAGCAAGCACTAAGCTGTCTGAAACCAGAAAACCCTGCAACTTTGAAAAGAAATGCTATTGATCAGAAAAATACAGCTACAGTTGTATAGGTTACTGTTAAAGAGCATTCCTTCTTGCTGCCTTGTTCTACGCTATTTCCAAGCTATTTTCACATGGACTGGTTGGGTGCAGAGTGAGATTTTTCACTGTGTGGCTGCAGAAAAAATACTTGTGTTAGAAAACATCTTGCAAAAGAATAAAAAGTTTTGAAGTTGGAAAATAAAAAAAAGAATTGTTGCCTGTCTCTTGACCAAAATAGCAAGGAAAATATTTTTTTATGGATTCCCATGATCACAGTAATTGAAAAAAATCAGTATTTTAAGACAGACATTATTAAATAATGCAAAACTAGTTGAAAATGAGACAGAACTACACAATTGCATTGTGCTTTTGTGGCTCTAATTCTTCTCATGGTTTTATAAGCACCTTGTTCTTTATAACATTAAAGACATTCAGGCATGGAGATGAGTAATGGTTTCCTAAAAGATCAAAGGGGAGAAGCTATCCCAAGGCAGCCACAAGCAACAGTTGAAAAACTGCATACTTATAATCTTTGATCACTTTTAATGGTGACAGTTTAGCATCTTATGAGGAAAATAAGTAACATGGGTCTTTTGCATCCAGGTACCCGGCCTTTGAATTTCTTCTCTTTGGTGAAACAAATGTTACCTCTTAGATGATTTCTTCAAGAAGAGTCTTAATTGGAACAAAGTATGTTCATAATCCATACTGAATCAGACAGAAAGTTACTCGTGATTTCTCCCTCTCTCTCCCTCTTTGCCTCCACCTACCTCCCTTGCTACTCNAAAAAAAAAAAAACCCCAAAAAAAACCCCCCCAAAAAAACGGACAAAAAGACAGTTGGACAGTTGAAGGAAACATAGAAACACAGAATCCATTTTCCTGGATTATTTCCAACCTTGAATGTACAGAAAAGGTGTGACTGAATCCACCAAGAATATTAAAGCCCTCTATTCAACCCTATGTCCTGTTAAAATTAGACTTCTAGTGAGTTACTTTGTCTGTAGTCTGAGAGGTTTCAGGAGTACAAATGCAAGATCCACCTGAAGACATGCCTACTGTATTGCTCATCATTTTGTTTCCTATACTGATCAACAAGTCTACCTCTGAATGAAAGGATTGTAAAACTGCTTCATATATTTCTTTAGGCAGTCAGGTGGGCAAGATTAAACACTTGGTGAAGGTGGTCTGCGCTACCTTACTTGGCCTGAATTGTGAGTGCCCCATAACTCATCTCTTCCACAGACAAAATCATTGAGAGGTTGTGTTAGATGGATGGTAAAAACCAACTCAAGGACAGGTAGGTATATCCAGAGGCTGTAGTGTCTAATTTATGCTAGTTGTGCCACTCTGGGTGTCTGCTTCAAGGTCCATTTTAAATTGTACAAAAATAATAAATACACACCACAAGTTCAGACAACAGGTAATAGTAGTACAGAGTCCTTAATTTTCACCAAATTACCTTGCACAAATTTCATTGTCTGTTCGTGGTTATCAACTTTCCATCTGATAGTGGTTTTGCTTTTTTTAAATATATTTTTTTATTTTGCTGCTATTCTATTGGTCGTGTTCTGATTATTAAACATTATAACTAGGATATTGACATTTTCAAGCACTCTTTCCTTTGAATTCAGACATGTTCATGTTTCTTTACAACATGAACACCTCAGTTTCATATCACTCCTACTGTGTTAGGTTTTTGAAACACCAGCCTGTTTTAGGAGACTGGCCTACTGCTCCTGATCATAGAATCATAGAATGGTTTGGATTGAGAAAGGCTTTAAAGGTCATCTTGTCCAATTCTCCTGAAATGGACAGGGTCTTCTTAATCTAGATAACGTTGCTGAGAACCCCTTTCAGCCTGACCTTGAATGACCCTTGACTTTGAATTCCCAGACCCAGGAGTGGGGCATCCCCCACCGTTCTGGACAACATGTTCCACCATTTCAGTTCTGGCACCACAAGAATTTTCTTCCATATATCTGTACTGAATCTATCTTCTTCTAGTTTAAATCCATTAACCCTTGTCATATCACCACAGACCTCATTAGAAAGTCTATCCCCATGTCCCCATCTTTCCTGTTGGCCCCCTGTGAATGCACACTGATGGGTCAAGTCCAGTTTTTCATCCACCAGGATCCTGAGACATTTTTGGCAAGTTTGCTCTCCATCAGTTCATCCTGCAGCCTGTGCTGATACCAGTTTCTCTGACTCAAGTGCAGCACCTCGCACGTGGCCTCATTAAACCTCCTCAGGTTCACAGGAGCCTCCTTCCTGAGCTTGTTGAAGTCTCTCTGGATGGCACCCTGTCCTTCAGGGGTGACAACAGCATCACTCATCTTGGGGTCATCTGAAAACTTGCAAAAGATCTACTCAACCCCTCTATGTCATTAATGAAGAAATTAAATAACATTGGTCCCAACCCCAGTCACAATCCCCTGATGGCACCACTTGTCACTGATATTCACCCAGACACTGAGCTTCACACCTCTGGGTATGACCATTCAGCCAATTTCTCATCCACTGAATATTCCATTCTTTGACCATCTCCCCCTCAATTTAGAGAGAATGATGATGTGGGGGATCATGTCCAAGACTTAACAGAAGTCCAGATAAATGACATCTGTAGCCCTTCCCTTGTCTCATGCAGACACTGCATCATAGAAGGCCACTGGTTTGGTCAGGATTTTTCCCTTGGTGAAGCCATCCTGGCTGTCCCAAATCCCCCCAGCCTGTCCTCCTCAGCCCTGCTCCTGAGAGGGTCTGTTCCATGATCTTCCCAGGCACAGAGGGGAGGCTGACAGGCCAGTAGTTCCCAGGATACTGCTGTCTAAAGATGGATACAATGTTTCCATTTTCCCAGTCTCTGGGGACTTCACCTGACTGCCATGATTTGTCAAATATCATGGAAAGTGCTTGGCAACTATATCAGCCAATTCCCTCTGGATTCTGGGATGCAATGTTGTTTGTTACTGCTCAGGAGTGCCTATCAGACTCAGTCAAGCAGCTTGTATAGAGTTGTCCTTGGCTATTTCATCTTTGCCTTAGAAATATGATGGAGACCTGTGGAATGAGAGTGTGAGAAGGAGAAATATTTTTATAAAAGGCTTTTATTACATAAAATGCATCCCTCAGCACAGTGTCTTTCACCAGACTGTTTGGAGTATATGTTTTGTTTACTAATGCTCTACCTTATTAGTAAGGACTTTCTGGGGCAGTCTGACAATACTAACAACTGTAACAATTTTTACAAGGTTTTTGAGACTCATTTTCAGGTACCTGATGCTGCCTAAATTACTAGTTAACCACATTTCCTCCTTTCCGAAGTGACAAATAAAAAAAAAAGAAAAAAAAGACAGTGCTCGAGGGGACCCATTTCTGACAATCACTGCCAACGTGAGTCAGTCTCTTTAACACCAGATGGAGCTGCGGTTATGCAACCCCGTGTGTCTATGGGTGAATGAAGGAGCAACCAGAACTCCTTTCCCC